>LTAE01014866.1:0-10963 GCA_001647135.1 Pontederia paniculata | reverse complement strand
TCTTTTGAGACCAATGTTAGGTCTCAAAATAAATATGACTGCCACATACGACTAACTAGGATGAATTTCCCCTGCATTCTGGATCCGTGCAGGTAATCGAGAATAATGGATCGCGGTGGCGCTGGTCTCGACGTAAAGATTGCACATGGTATATTTATGAAGTTTTGTTATTGTTATTGAGTCTTACACTTATTATATTTTATTATTAACAATTTTCTGTTGTTTATAGTTTTATATCGTATATTGTTTATTGTTGTAGCGTTCCCGGGGTCACCTGACCGCGTGTCGAATATCGATTCGACCGCTTGTTTAGGTCGGATTCCGGGGCGTTACAATAGTGCTGGCCCTAGTCATGATTGATAGTGTTTATATATGCTGCTTATGCTTAAAACAAGGAGGTTTTGTTATTGCATCCAATCAATTGAAAGTGAAAGTGATAAAGCAAAATTGTCATGGTCCTAGCATGCCAGCATCTGAACTTTCCTTATGTTTATTTTCTATAGCCCACCACCTATATCAGGTAGTCAATGGCATCCGATAAACCAATAGATTTTAATTTATTGTGGTGTATTCATGTTGTCGTGCCTTGAGTTATTGTGCTCACTACTCAAAATTGTGAAAGATGAAAAAAAATGAGAAGACAAAGAGAATCTATGGTGGTAACAAATAAGCCCCAAGCCCATAGCCCGTCATTTATTCACGTGGGTGGTGTAGTGGCGGTACGGACTTTTATAAATAAGAGTTAAGATTTATTATGATGTACTCTTTTTTGGCTCATAGTGAAAACTATTTTTATGGCGGTCACCTTTGGCCGTAGATATTCTCTTTTGATGTGTCAAGAAAGTTTTACCACATTAAAAGTTTACTTGTCAATCTTTCTTTCTTGCTTTTAGTTCGTTGTTTTGTTTTTTGATCGGTCCCTCGACGCTATATTTTCAACAATTCATTTTATCAAATATCATATTGGGAAGAATGTGCATCAGTGCATGCACAGCAGTGAAGTTCATTGTGATTTTATCTATGCAGAGGTCTGGAATTGGGTGATTTGAAACTTTATTAAACAGATATATTAATATCAGCTCCAATGGTGAAATTTTCTCTCTGAGAAGAAAGGAGTAGCGCTTCTAAGAATGAACGCACTGCTGCAGTTGGCTTCAAATGGATGTTGAATCAGGTAGTAAAACCATTTGCATTAAACACCATTCATCTAGAATTCTAATTTGATAGTTATGAGAAATTTCTTTGCTTGATTTCATCTTATGTGTAAATTCCCTCGGAAGGATCCTTCCAAAACATCCTCCTTGTTTTGGTGAAAGAGTGTACTTATTTATTTTTAAATTTTATAGGATCTTATGAAGCACTATGAGGAGATAACTGATTATATCAATAGAAGAGGAGTAAATGCAAATTTCTCCTGAGAAGAAATCTCTGTTTTTGTTTTTTTTGAGAGAGAGAGAACGAAGAAATCTCCTTCAAAGATTTGTCTCAATACTCCCAAATGCTCATGATCATGATGTTAAGCAGATGAATGGGGCTCATAAAGCCCATGTACATTCAAAGGATGAGGTCATACTCACACAAATTATGATTGCAAACATATATATTTAGATCTTTTAACCAAGATCTATAGATATAAGCGTCGAACTTTGCTAAATAAATGAATTTTCTCGAATATCTTGAAACATCTAGCTTTCTGTTTGACATGCAGGCTAAACTACTTGCCAAATATAAGCCCACAGTTAACATAACATCATTGATCCCAGAACTAAAGCATACAGATAAATGGGGTGCTGACGCTCTGGCATACTTCAAGAGCACCCGCCACATTCTGCTATCCTATGAGGATGTTGTTAAAATTAAAAAAGGTAAGCTACTTACTATTATCTTTATGAGCATTTCTTACTTTGATTTAGACAAATCTGAAGACCATTGGAGTTGGTACCTGCAGAAGCCGATGGATGTTTTAAAGTTACCTAAAATGAAGCTTTCTAGCCATCATGTAAAGATTCACACAAGGCCATTATTTGAGAAGATTGAGAATTGGGATTCTGTCTACAATGCTCTGACACAGAGTGTGGGAGTTCCTTGAATATGGACTATACAATCTAACATGGTATCACTAGCTTGACTGCTGCATATAGTTTTGTCCTCATTTTTCTTTTATTTCATTATAGGCCAGCATTTTAAATTCATCTGCAATGTTAGAGAAATTTTGGTTCTTTCACTCTAATAAATCACATAGCTCCATGCTTATAGTCACTCTTAAGACAAAATCTTAGTTAAACTACCAATGGCAATTGACCAACTTCTTTTCTTTTTCTCTGTAACATTGACCTTGTAAATTTTTTGGCTTAGTCGACATGATTTGGTACTATTTTCTATGTTGTCAAATATCAAATGAAGTTGCTTATTTATCAAATCTCAGCTTGTTTACGCTTCTTATTCAATTCCATCATAAATGTATTCAGGTTTGGCATACATGCTCCCTTCAAAAAAAGTTTTGGAATGCATGCTATACCATCTCCCTCAAAAAAATAAAAATTAAAACCAAAAATACATGCTATACCATGTTCTGCGGATGATAACTCCTATATCCTTGACTCACTTAGCAAAAACTGACAATGACCAGATGCCTGTAAGAATTTCTACTGTTGTGGTTCATGATGCAACATGTCTGATTCATGTACATGATGGCCTGACTCCTTTCAGCACATTTGTTGAACATCTGAGTTTATATCAGCCTGAAACAAACCTTAATTGTGTTGTCAATTCTTATCATTGCATGACCGACAGTTTTTGCTAGCGTCCTTGAAACATTGTAAGTGATATCTCATTTAGGGAGTGCCCAGTTTGTTTGCTTGATGATGAGTCGGTCTCAAGGGGTCCTTTTGTTGCAATGAACCCAGGTGGCTTTGGATGGGGTACATATGAACTTTCACTGCCTAACATGAACACTACAGCAGACATTGTCGGCCTGTCGTCTGGACGTTCTTGGACACACAATAGCCCAACTTTTAGGCATCTTAGGACTTCAGTCATAGGATACGCCTCTCCAATTGATGTATCAGCTAACTCCAGACCGTGACCTTCTTGCCATAGACTCCATGCCTGAAATATATTGGATCAGTTTCAGAAAATAGATGAAAACAAGACAGACCATCACCAATAGGAGTATTAGATTTGTGATACTGACATATCCTAGAAGATTTTCATGTCTTTCATTTAGGTAAACCCCTCTGTTTTTCTTGCCACTTACGATCTCCAGTACCAAAACTCCAAAGCTGAAGACATCTGATTTTATTGAGAAGACTCCATCCATGGCATATTCAGGAGACATGTACCCACTGCAATGATTTCGCTGAGAGGGTTAGACACATACATACCTGTTAAACTAATCATGCATTTAAGGAAACAATTTGAGGATTATGCTTACTATGTTCCCACCACTCTCTTTGTATTTACTTCTGTTTCATCCCCTCCGAATATCCTGGCTAGGCCGAAGTCTGATATCTTTGGTTTCATATCTTTGTCCAGAAGAATGTTGCTAGTTTTGAGATCCCTGTGGATGATTCTGAATCTAGAATCTTGATGCAGGTAAAGAAGCCCTCGAGCAATCCCTATTATGATGTTGTAGCGAGTTTGCCAATCGAGATGCCAACGTTTTGCTTTATCTGAGCATGTTCACATATTGCATGGAAGTTGGTAGAAAAACATTAAATAGTTTAACAGGAAAATATTCCTGATATTTAGATGATGATTTAGTCCATCTTACTAACCAAATAGGAAGACATCCAAGCTTTTGTTGTCCATGAACTCGTAGATGAGCATCCTTTCCTCTTCTTGGACGCAGCAGCCCAGAAGCCGCACCAGGTTCCGGTGCTGAAGCTTAGCAATCAACACGACCTCATTCTTGAACTCGTCAATGCCCTGCACAGATGTCTTTGCTAACCTCTTTACTGCTATCTCTTGACCGTCCCCCAGTTTCCCCTGCACTTACAGGAAGCTAAGCTTACTTTTTCTTTTTCTTGCTCTTTCTTGTGAAGTAGATTGTAGTAGCAGTTCTACCTTGTACACAGGACCGAATCCTCCCTCGCCGAGCTTGTTTTCGATCGCGAAATTATGGGTGGCATGTACGATTGTGGTTAAATCATACAAGGGAAGGTCTAAATCTTTGCTGTCACTGTTTTGATCAACCTTGTTCTGTCTTGAGGATGACATGCTCCTTGACAAATCTGTTAAGTAGGGAAAATTAACATGCCATGCATCCTGTTACAGTAAAGATGAAAAGAGTGTTCTTTCCTTCTTTTTTTTTTTCTGTTCTACCTCCCGTTATTGTTGTTGTTGTTGTTGTTCTCCTTCTTCTTTGCTTCCTTTTCTTCTTGACACAAAAGCCTATCAACAGAAGGACCAGGATTCCTAATACACAGCCAACCAGTGCCGCGGCTACGGTGCTCCATTTTGCATGTTTTGATTCTTTTCCTGATATCATCAAGCGCCATCAAATGAGACCAAGCAAGAAAAAGTTAAAATTTCAGACATTGGTCGCCAGCTGCTAATTCGTTTTAATGTTTAATCTTATTACTGATAAAATATATCAGCTGCAATGTAGTTAAATTCCGTATCTTAGATTAGACCTTCTGGTAAGTTAGTTCTATGCACAGGGAAGACATCTCAGGAAGAAGCATATGTGTGCCGCGGCCGTCCTAAGAACATAGAGTGGTCGACCTAAGTTGAAGGAATGGACGACCTGTGCACACGTAATATATATCAGAAGAATTACATGTGTGCAGTGGTCGTCCTAAGCATATGAAGCGGTCGACCAGTATTAAAGAGAGAATACATGTAAAAAGGAGCTGAAGCATATGGAGTGAATATATGAAGGGGGAGATAATCGATCGACCAAAGATGAAGGAGGAACGACCGGAGCAAAGAGCTTAACTGGAAAGGTTGTTCTCCTTCTTCTTTGCTTCCTTTTCTTCTTGACACAAAAGCCTATCAACAGAAGGACCAGGATTCCTAATACACAGCCAACCAGTGCCGCGGCTACGGTGCTCCATTTTGCATGTTTTGATTCTTTTCCTGATATCATCAAGCGCCATCAAATGAGACCAAGCAAGAAAAAGTTAAAATTTCAGACATTGGTCGCCAGCTGCTAATTCGTTTTAATGTTTAATCTTATTACTGATAAAATATATCAGCTGCAATGTAGTTAAATTCCGTATCTTAGATTAGACCTTCTGGTAAGTTAGTTTTGTTGCACTGACAACCAAATCAGAATTCTACATGTGTGTGCTGTTTTGTTTTGTTTTTTCTCTCGGTACACAAAATTCTACGTGTTAGATAGGGTGGAAGGCTGCTTTTGACCGATTAAAACCTCCATCTCCAGATCTACAAGAAACCTTCTCTTTTGGCTCCCAAAGTCTCCCCGTGAACAAGCAAAGGACTTTCCATGTTCTAGATCAAGAATTTAAGGATCCAAGAAAATTTAATTTCACATATGTAAAATACGGAGGTGATTAACCTTTTTCATTATTCGAGACGCATTGAAAGAAAATTGTGAGAGATAAGTGTCATGCGGAATAAAGAGATTCCGCAAAATGGACAATATTTGAGATGTAAAAAGATGAAAAGAAATGATCGTTGTGCTACTCTGATACTACTAAAGACGTATTTTAAAGTCGTGTGAACAATGAGTTTAAAGTGAACAATTTTTTGAATGAACCGAGAACGTTATAAAGAATGGAAAAAGCCGACAACCAAAAATAACAATTAACACGGTGCAACAAAGTCATGATTCCAAGTTTTTCAAAGTTTACGAGACACTGATGGCGATGCCAATGCCGAAAAAATAATGAGCAATCGAAATCATATTATTTTTTTTTCGGTGCCCTTGAGGAGCTTCCGGTATTCAGGATTACTAGCATCTGATTAATTCGGAACGAGATAAAAAACAAATATAATATCTCTCTAGCCAATTAGCGACTCCGGAGTTCGAAATCGAAGTTACTAACTCCGGTCCCTCAATCCGGGACACACCCCTTCTATCAGACGTATCAACCAAATTTGGTTAATCGAAACCACATTATTAATCATAACAGTTGAGTTGGGGAATAGATACGATGACACGTACCCAGATCAGCCGCTGCCAAACGGATGTAAAGATCCTGTCCGCCATTGGTGTAAACTCTCATGTCGGTCAAGTTCACCGTCCAAATGATGCACCCGATCCCGCTACTGATATTAGCACTGGCGTAAGCCGTGCATGAACAATTGCTCAAACATCTCACTCTGCACTGCTCCAAGGTCAGGCTCATGTCGGACCATGAGCTCGACGTGTCCGGCAACTTCGCGCCCCGGACCAACAGGAATCCATCCGTCCGGTTCCAGCAGTCCAACGCCGTCTTCCTGACGCATCCTTCTGACCCATCCCGCAGTGCCCAGTTCGTCGGATTCTTCGGCTGGAACCCCTGCGGGCAGCTGCATATCGGCCAGGCGTTGGGGTCGCAGATGCCGTACGGGCCGCACGGCGATATGTTGTCGCACTGATCCTTGGGCGCGAACCAGAAGGCGTTCCACACCTTGCTCTCCTCGATCCAAATGAGCCGCTGCGTGCTGCCGGACTGGTTCACGATCAGCCTCGATATGACGGAGGGCTCGGTGATGTAGAACGAGTAGGAGACCTCCTCGCTGTTGGAGACGAACTCGAAGGAGAACATGGTCGTGTAGGAGAGCATCTCGGGGATGCCGGTGAAGCGGATGCCGTTCCACGGCCCCCCGCGCCACTCTCGGCCTGAACCCGACCACAAGAACACCTGAGGATAGCCATGGAGGTCCATGGCCATCGTGTAGTCGCTGGGCGCCGGGTCGCTAGAGCTGGTCCAAGCAGTCAGGTTGCGGATGAGTCCGCTCGTCAGATTCTGGCCGAGCTTCATGCCCGGGAGCAGCGTGTCCGTCGGGTGGTCGAAGCTTTGCCATGCGAAGCTGTTCGGGTTGCTACTGCTGCTGTCAGCTTCTTTCAGCACGAAGTTTCCGTTGTCTAGCAGCTGCGCGACCGTGCTGTTTAGCCTGGGCGTGGGCGTGGGCGAGGCCAAGGACCAGACGACGGTCGAGTTGTTGTTGGTGATGATGAGGGTCCCGTTGGCGGTGATGGATAGAATTCCCTGACGGTCGGACACCGGAGCTTTGCGGTTGGCGACCCAGACGACGGTCTGCACGGAGACCTTGTTGTACCAGATGCCGACATAGCGATCATTGGAGTTGTCAGGGCTAAAGAAGCCAAGAGCGAAGCTTCCGTTCTCGGATATCAAGGTCTCGCCGTCGGCCAGGGGTTGTGCTGCCGTGAGAGTGTCGAATTCTGCACTGGAAAAGGAGTAGAGAGTGGAGATGATGATGATGATGATGATGAATAGGGGGAGTGAAAGATTGGTCATCTTCATGATTGATTAGAATGAAGTAAATGAAATAACAGCAACAAGAACATGTATATACTTGTGCTGATTGATACATAGATACATATAACAAACAGCTCGCCCTATTTTATGTATGTGTGTATGATGATGTTGGATGGATGTTTGTGTTCCTCCGTTGGATGGGCAACATGTGTGACTAAGATGGATAGTTGAGTCTTCCTAAAATTAATAAAAGTCGTGCACTACTAGTAAAAGAACTGCTGGATTATTAACTCTATCTCATTTGATAGAATTGTTAGTATAAGAGCAATTTAGGAGTCGTTGGAAATAGCAGATGGAGACTGATCATCCAATTTTTATTGACGTTAATTCAACTCGGCGATGAGTTGGCAGGGGTTGTCAGGAGGCAGCGCACTATGCCCGAAAGGCCGGGGGGTTTGGGGGTTCGAAGACGGAGCCTTCGAAATTTTTTTTCTAAGAATATATATATATAATTTCATTATTTTATGGACGGTTGTCCTAACTCCATCATATATATGTTATTTTTTAGAGTGATTATGTATATTAGTGGTTTTAAACATTAATATAGTGAAAATTTTCTACGACAATCATTGACGTAAGAGATTTATCTTCGAATCACGTTTGATCTTTCTATTCTTATTTTTCGTATTTCCCAATAGAAGGGCTGCTGGCTCTTATTGTCATGTTCATTTGGATGGAGTACTAGTTATTAGCTGCTCATCAAGCCATCCACGGATTGTTTCACACCACGTTGACTGAATTATTTATTTATAGGTTTAATTGGACAAGACAAATGTAGGATTGTGACGGGTATCTTAATTAATTGATGTCATATGCATTTTATTGATACTATGGTAATGCATTCTTTTGGTTATATACATGTTAATCAGGTGAAGAGAATGAGATTGTTGACCACACAAAAATGCTGCCTTTTATTGCCAATTCCATAGACTTCTACAAGAAAAACAACGGAGTCGTAGTTGAACGTCTGACCGATTGACCGGAGCCATGACTCCAGAAGCACACATTATATGATCAAATGGATTTGGATTGCCATTTCAAAACTTTTATTCATCCCATTTAATGAGCCCCTGCAGTATCAATAAAAAATAATCCAAATTTTATTTCTTTTCTTTATAGCTCTTAACTGTCCCATTCAGTGAATATAAATATCTGTTCTTATTATTACAGATGTGTGTGTGTGAAGACGAATATTAACTATTTGTAAATGAAAATGCATTGATTTCTACCGATGGTAGGTGGAGAGAAAACTATCAAGTAAATCAATATTATTCAATATCAACCGCATTGAGAATGCATTGATTTCTAATTTTGTTCTATATAATAAGCTTAATATCTGCTCTAGAAAATAAGTAGGGATGAACATATGTCCGACTCGGTCGGTCAACTCGATCAAATTTTAAAAAATTCTAGTTGAAACCAGATTTGATCCAAAATATTTTGATTGATAAAGTTGTAACCTAATAATTTGGTATCTGACTTATTTAGCCCCAAACTTTTTAAGTTGCTAAATGTTAATAATTATTCTACAAAACATATTTAATTAATAAATAATTTTAATACTTATTATTCTTAATTTTATTTATTTTAGTTATTATAATCGTTGTTTTACTCTAAAACTTTTCTTTCTTCTTAAATTTATTAAAATTTTAAAAATTAAGTTCAAGTCCTATTTTTGGATCTCGATCTTCGATCTGATTCAAACTATCATGACCTGACCTCTACCCTATTCAAAATATTTTTAGAATGAGTTTGAGTTCTCTCAAAATCTAATTAGATTCAACCAAATGTCATCCCTCAACAAAAGAAAGAAAAAAACATCTTTCAAGTGAAAATAAATTATAGTTATATATGCTTTGCAATATATCTTTGATTATAAAATGTTTTATTAATCAAATATGAGTTTTTCTAGCTCTATGATTACTCAACTTTTGTAAAATCACCATTCTAATTATCAACTTTAATTTCCATTGGTAAAGTCATCCGACTAATATAACTAATTTAAATATTATTACTGATGCTACCATGATATATTGCTTTGATACTAGTTTGTTGTCAAAGTCAATGAGAGAAGAAAAAGTCATACGCAAAAGAGAATACTGATATTTAACAAGATTCAACCCTAGTTGTAATGCCTCACACAAAACTTAAAAAGCAAAAAAAAGATAAGGCAAAAGGGACCGTGTCCAAGTTGGACACGACCCATTTTCCTTGAAACATGATGCACTGCAAGATGAGGATAATAAATTTTAATTTAAGCACGAATTTAAATATACATATGATTTAATTAACTTAATTTGATTCCAACTTAAAAATCTAAACCTACACCTATAAATACCCCTATAATCCCTCGTGCCCTCATTATTTCTCTCTGCCATCAAGAGTCTCTCCCTCTGCCTTCTCTCCTTTTCTTCCCTCAAGGCCCTAAGGTAAGACAAAAGTACTTTGTCTTTATTATCTCTCCTCCCATGGCCTCATGCTAAGGGAATCATGTAGGAGAAGCAATAGAGGAGGAGCACACATAGGAAGAACATGAGGATACTAGTAGAAGGATGCGAAAAGGATTCTAGAAACGTGAAAAAAGATATGGATGGGGACCCTTAGGGTTAGTAGAGAAATTAAGTTTATTCTCTACATGTTTTTAGCAGTATATTCATGATAGAAGAAGAAGTATGTCCAAGTTTTCATGCAAAACCCTATTGAGAACATAGATTTTCATGTCATAGGAACACCCTTCTTAAATATCTATGTTTCTGCAATTCGAAAAATGTATAATAAAATAATGATGACGAATAGGTCGAACACGGGCAACGTCCCATGGATGCATGTCGTGTTCCGCCAACCGACGAAGACCTACTTCCTAAGAGCGGGTCGTGTCGCCACAGATGCGGATCACGTCCCGGTAGAAAAGAACGCGCCATGCGTCAGCACAGGTCGTGTTATGTTCGGATGTGGGGTGTGTGATGACTGTGGGTCGTGCGGAACTCTAGCGGAAACACGGGTGATGTGCGACATTTAAAGATCAATCATAATCAGGTTCAAATACATGTATTCAAACAAGGTTGTGACAATATATATGCAGGATAATGAATGACAATAGACAATCAGTTGTAAAAAAAATTCTTCGACAACACAACAATATCGCAAGTATACAATGATCGAAGGTAGTACTTAAGGTATAGAATCCACAAGGAAGCTAAAACTGTTGAATCTAGGATCCCGAGTGTGTTTTGATGATCACAAATTTGTAAGTGAACTTAGTCTATATTGATGAACTTGTTGAGCTGAATTCTATAACAGGATATATTCAAGTTCAGGAGATGTTAGATCGACCGAAGCTAAAAGAATGGACGACCTATGCACAGGGAAGACATCTCAGGAAGAAGCATATGTGTGCCGCGGCCGTCCTAAGAACATAGAGTGGTCGACCTAAGTTGAAGGAATGGACGACCTGTGCACACGTAATATATATCAGAAGAATTACATGTGTGCAGTGGTCGTCCTAAGCATAT
>LTAE01014865.1:0-10964 GCA_001647135.1 Pontederia paniculata | reverse complement strand
AGGGTCCGTGAATTAAATATAATTTATGAAATGATAAGAATGGACAAGAATATAAAGTCAAAATCTCTCCAAGCTCTCATATACACACATAACTGAATTATTTTTCCTTTTCATCCCGATGAGCATGCAAGAGAGCTATAACATCAATCCTCGAGGAGTAACTTCTCCTCCTCACCTACAAAACAACAATAATAAGAGGGGTGAACATAAATGTCTCAATGAGTGCAGAATGGATCCATAAATCATAAAACAATCCGTAAAGCCAAATCCAAAAGAAAACACATCCGAAGATCCATCATGAACATAATTCATACATGGCTTCATTTATGAAAAGTACTTGCAAATCAAATGCAAAGTATAAACATGCTATGCATGATCTATATCAAAGTCACGACATCTCCTCGCCTCTCGTGAACCACCATCACTGCCTTGCTAACCACGAGCATCATCATCACCTCTGTATCCGAGAGCAACTCGCTAATCGCGAGTATCATCATCACCTGTCTATTTAAGAGTACCTTGCTAATAGCGAGCATCATCATCGCCTCTCTAACCGAGAGTACCTCGCTAACTGTGAGCATCATCATCACCTCTCTAACCGAGAGTACCTCGCCCGATGGTAGTGAGTGTCTCTTATTAGGAAAGTAAACTGCGACCACTCTCTTCACTGGACGCCTCCGATCAAGGATGCATGGTCCGACAAGAGATTAAGCACAGCGAAAATGATTTTTTTTTTCTTTATTTGACTAGTAATAACCTCGATAGTAAAAATGTATGAAACTTAAGACATGTAAAAAATACTCAGTAAAACTGAAATGTTATATAATACATACCAAAACAATAATTTTTGTTTGTCACTAGTGTATGGTGACACGTATGTTTCCCTGACTCAAAACTTGAAGTTGCATAGTGATTGCAAAAGATCACAACAGGTACAAGATATCCTTTTCTATGGCAGTCCTTCCTCTCAATTTCTTTCAATGTCAATCCCACATCTCCTCTAAAATTTGATGGTATTACTTTGAATCAAAAAATCATCTAAATGTTCCTCCCATGAATTTAATGGAAGGAACCCTACTTCTAAACTAGGTTTACACCTACAAATAAGAAGTACAAAACATTAGAAAATATAGCCCTATTTTATATCTTTTATGACTTACCAATGCTCACGTAGCCAAGCCTAAACATCCCCTACTACCATTATTGGTGGATTATTTGTCGCTTTGATTATATCACCATCAGTTTGTTTTGTTGCAGCTCCACAATAAATTGTATAGGATATCATTTAAATGACGAGAAGCCATCAATGGAAAAAAAATTGTCACTCAAGAAGTCTTCTTTAAATTTAAATTTGGCCTACTCAAGAAAAAAACATTAGTACTGTGATAGCAAATGTATATTGTTGGATAACAATATTTATAAATCAAGTCTAAGTTCCAAAGGAACCATACAAGAGTATTTATAGGGTTCTAAATTTCGAGACAAGGAAACCTAATATAAGACAAACTAATTAAAAGAAAATTCAACACAAGGAAACACCTAAAGGGCTCACGATTAAACTAAATATACTAATGGAAAAAAGGCCCATAATTAAATAATAATGAATAGGGCATAAGGCCCCTAGTATTAATACTATTGTACATCATTAAGTATACCATCAAAGTCTTTTTACTGAAGGTTTGATCAAAATAATTAGAACAAGCATCAATGAATCTTCTTTTTTTTTTATAGCATATTGAATCTTAATCCAACACAAAACTAGTGCAGCTACTGCTACATGCAAATAGAAAATTAATTTGATACCAAATAAAGGATCTGATTTGTTTAAAAAAAACAAAAAATCTTACTTTGATGATGCCATTAGAACAACATCAAGTATTACTAAAAGGGTCTTCATCCATAACAACAGGTCATTGAAAAAATGATCAGCCCTCTATCGGTCAAACAATGCTAGCATGCAGTAACACTCCAACTAGATGAATTTGGTGTGGTAGGTCGCTATGGAAAAGTTGCCCTACCATAATTGTAGGAACTCCTATTGCTTCTGGACCCTCTAATAAGCATGGGAAGGCCTTGAATACCTCTTGAAGTTGGCCCATGCAATATCCTCCTGATTCACAAATTTGGTGGCTGGCATCATATACCACAAATCCATGGATGTCTCGCAAAATGATCATTATCGTTTGAATATATGAGCAATATGACAATGTATTCCATCAAGTTCATCCACCTCTTAGCTTCTTAAAAATTGTATGTGCCATCAAATTGAGGTGGATATGCTTCATGAATGCTTGAATGGTGTCCTTCGAGGGCAATAGTGGTGGTTGGTGTTGTATGAAAGGAATATGTTTTAATGTCTGACCCTCTCCTTGATGGCTATCCTAAGCCACGACCATTACTCCTTGCAGCACTTGTTGGTCACATGCCCATGACATCAATCTCAAGCTCGACCTTGTCCACAACCACACTAAGATGATGCAAGTCTAGGAGGAATTTGAAAATGCATTCATATCATTTCTATTAATCAATAAGGATTCAACTTTCTTTTGTCACAACCGTGACTTTAAAATTGTTAACAATTCGGCATCCAAATTCACTCCAATTTGTTATGGTCTTCCTCAGCCACGCTTCCAAATGCCTTGGACCTAAAACCACATGACATTACTCTGACTACGAAAACTAAAATGAAGCGAAATGATAGACAAAATGATTCATGCACCGATGAAATTGATGAAAATTAGACTAAATATTCTATGAAAAATATAACTAATTCAGCATGCATCAACCGTTATGAAAAATATTTAACATGACATTACTTGTGTCACAACTTTTATTGTCGCGTCATCAATTTTAGGGGTGTGAATGTGCTTTCAAGGGCCATAAAATTTCATCAGAATTTAGTTGCATGTGCTCACAGGAGTGATTCTTTAGTCACAACTGTGACTTTCAAATTGTTAATGATTCAACATCCAAATTCACTTCTATTTGTTGTGGTATTCTTCAGCCACTCTTACAAATGCCTTGGACATAAAAACACATGACATTACCCTTACTCCGAAAACTAAAATGAAGTGAAATAATAGACAATCTGATTCATGCGCCGATAAAATTGATGAAAATTAGACTAAATATGCTATGAAAAATATAACTAATTTAGCATGCATCAGCCGCTATAATAACATCATCAACCATCTCAACAACAACAAAATAGAGGGCTATGCCTATATTATCAAAGGTTTCTTCCTAAAGAGTGACGTTGCAAGACAGGAGTATGCATTCACTATGGCAAGCATGCATGGTCACTACAGGAGAGACTATCTCAATTTGAAAAAGGGCGGCACAGATCGTCGAAGAGAAGGAGGCACCACCACTTTAGTGCTGGACAAAGTCTATGATATGCAAGCCATCATAGATCACCGCAACGAGGAGGTCATTTAAGGTACTCTTGTAATTGACCTCATTGATAATGTTCTATTTGACTCAAGCACTATTCATTCCTTCATTTCTAAGATATTTTCAATTATGATGAAATTAAGTGTTCAAGAGAAAAAACTACCCATTAGATATTTCAACCTCTTTGGGTACCATATATACTAAGTAGTACATCATAGAGTAATAGTAGAGATAGAATGAAAGGATTTCTCGATAGATTAGATGATCATCCTCATAAGGGATTAAAATGTCATTCCAGGCTTGAATTGGTTGTCCTACTAGAATGCTCATATAATTTGTAGATAGAATAAGATCAAGATTGGTGCACTCGTCGGACCACAAGCCAATATTCGAGGCACTCCTAAGAAAGTAAAAGTATTGGTATTACCTATGAATATAAAAAAAGATGTTGAAGAAAGGGTTAGAGATTACCTAGCTAGTGTAATAAAAATGATTTCACCCACTAAAGACATTCAACTAGAGGTGATGAGAGAATTCCCTAATGTCTTCTCGATAGATGTTTCAGAATTACCACCATAACGAGAGATCGATTTCAATATTAACCTTATACTAAGGACAACATCCATCTCCAAATATCCTCACAGAATGACACCAGTCGAGATGCAAGAGCTAAAGACACATATTCAAGAATTACTAGATAAGAGTTTCATCCGACCAAGCGTCTCACCTTGGGACGCTCTGGTACTATTCGTGAAAAAGAAGGATGGATCCCTTCGACTCTCCATTGATTATAGGATGCTAGAAAAGGTTTCTATGAAGAACAAGTATACATTACTACATATCGATGATCTTTTCGATCAGCTCTCCAAGCCTCTACTATTTCTAAGATTGATATTAGAAGTGACATCATCAACTTTGAGTCACCAATGAGGACATATCAAAGATAAATTTTTATCTGATAAGTCATTAAGAATTCCATGTTATGTCATTTGGACTAAGGAATACACATGCAGTATTCATGGATCTCATGAATATAATATTTATGGATGAGATATAGATCTATTCCTCAAGCAAGAAACAACATTGGGCACACCTGAACAAAACAGATCGTGTCTCACCCGATGTGGATCGTGTTATGATGTTTGTGTGTTTATGTTGTTATATTTATTAAAAGAATTTTTAAAAGATAATAAAAGTTTAAAGAAAAGATAATAAGATTAAGTTAATCAAGATAAAGGATGAAAGTTGTGGGTCATCATGTACATTGTTTGTCAAATCGAGAAAAGAATGAAAGTGAAAGATATGAATAGGGGCGTAACTAAAAGAAATATAGCGAAACCCTAGGGTCAATGAAGTGATGCAAAAATTATGATAGCATATGCTAACAATTGCACTAATCCCTCAAGTAATAAAATAACAAGTAAGATTGTCGATCTCACAAGGACTATCTAATTCCTACTCTTTAATCCCGAATTGTAATATGAGAAATTAAAAGGATTTGATATGAAAATATAAAATTAATAAAACTATATCTAAAGAAATCAATCTGAAGAGATGTCAAATATGAGGAGAATTAGGGGAACCCTCGTCTACACCATCAATGCTATGGACCTTGTCATAGACAATAACACATATGAACCAATGTGGAGAACTCTCAACTTGGCTAACTCACTAATATCTCAGGCTTTGGTTATTTATCTTGCATATAACAAGTAAGAATTAACCCTCTTAGTACAATTTTAATCCTAACTAGTTATTGAAAAGGACACATTAAAATTAGATCTCTCTCAATTTGGAGCTCTTTCGGTTTCTTCTTAATTGACTACATAACCTAAGGATCTTTCAATTTCTTCCAAGTTATGGTATTCATTCAAGCAATAAGAACAAACATGAAATACTATCAAAGAGTTCAAACTATAGCAAATTAGAAAAGATCCATGTAATGGAGTTCAATCATAAAACAAAAACATCAAATGGAGAGTTCAAATTTTATCTCGGAATTATTAGAAAAAAAAACAAAATACTGAACTAAGGAGGAGAGGGCATCTCTTGTAGGTCACTCGCGATTTCCCATTCAAAACCTTGAACTTCAAGCCTCCAAAGCCTTCTCCTCTTTTCTCTTTCGCGTAAACTTCTCTTTCTTTGACTTCCAAAAGTCTCTTCGATAATAGTTGGACAAAAGATGATAGATCAAAAAGATGCCTTCTCCATGTTCCCAAGGGTCTTACTTATAGGTTTTGAACATCTTTTAGGGTTTAGAATTGATTCTGTTTGTATTCAATACCCTTTAGCAATGACAGAGGTGGTCACGACATGTAAATATGCATTCACGGCTGTGAAATTAAGTTATCGCGATGAAACAAGTGATTTCACGTCCGTGAAATAGCATACCACACATGTACAACCTTTGTAGCGCCGATGAAACCTTAATTGTGTTTTCACAACCATGAACTATCCCTTGCGAAAAAATCTGCATATTAAAATTGTGATTCTAACGTCGTTAACTCTGAATTAAGTATGCTTTTTTTAGTGTTTTTGTCTTTTCGTCTCCTCTCATCCTATACAATTAAAACTAGCAACTTGTGTAGATTTATGACACAAAATAAATAAAAAAAATAATACACGAAATGATGCATGCTAAGAAAAAATTAACAAAAATAATCTAAAGATGATATAAAAAATATGTAAAATTATATATGCATCAAACTCCCCCATGCTGAGACTCTTGCTTGTCCTTAGGCAAGAATTCAAGACAAGGATCAAGAACCTAAAAGGACCCACTAGTAGCTTCCATCTTATCGACTAATGCTTCCCTCCTACTACTCTTTTACACGACCATCACCACAATATCTAACCACTTTCCAAAAGATCCCAGTTTTGCAAACTTTCTGAACACAAACATATTCCAACTTCTTCTAGTCCATCTCCATAAAATAGAAAACATATAATCCATCACATAGTAGCATTAATGTTTAAAACAGAAGTATCAAATGAGCTTAATATATCATATGATTTTTTTTATTACATTCCTTTTTTTGTTTTATTGAGTTCTAGTATCCAAATAGGGTTGCACAAGGAAGTTACTATAGTGTGTTTTTGACTGTTGAACCCATACCAGACGAACTTAGGGCAACAAGTGTTGAACTAACTTGCCCGAACATTCCGAGGTTCTAAATTGAAGATTTCAAACTAAGCAATGAATTGAATAATCATGTGCGTCTTTATATTGCTCAAAGTTGTCCATGTAGCGGACTTTTAATTAGCGAATCCCAAACTAGTTATCGTTAGGTTGTCAGACAAAAATCCTTTATGGATCTAATTACCTAAACACACCGAGATTCCAGATAACACACTTGTATCTCTTCCATTACTTTTATTAATATATATTTGAGTTTTTTTTTTAAATTTTGCACTTTTTATTTTACATTTTTTTGTCAAATATACAAAAGCTCAAAAGATACTTAGTGCGTTCAATAAAAATGTAATTATAATCAAGACAAATGAACAAAAATAAGTTGGAAAAGAATTAATCGTCTAAGAGTCATAGATCTACTTAGCGACATTCTACATTCCAAAATCCATATATTATGATGATAGTCGACAAAAATAGTAGTAATTAATCAAATTTCATATATTGACAAAATGTTATCCTACACTAGTACAAGAAAAATAAATACGAACAATGAACACAAAAAGCTTAATACAAATTTATTTAGATTTTTAAAATAATTAAATATTTATGAATTTTCAATAAAAATGCATGCCATATGAAAATATGGTAAAAAGAAGAATATAATACTAAAATTATGCAAATATGCAATGCATGAAGTGCATTCTCCCCTAAGCTCGAATTTCACATTGTCCTTAGTGTGAGCCAAACCTAGAGGGTATGAAATGAAAATGAAAAAAATAAAAAGAAAATATCTCAACCAAGTTCGTAATTATCAAAATGAATTCGATGGGTTGTGATGACTAGTGAAGTAAACCATAAAAGTCATCAATGTGATGTTTATGCACTAGTTGTGATTATGATCATCATCCCTCTAGGTGTTTCAAAGATTGTGTTGGACTCCTTTTTGCACCTAGGACCTATGGAAAATTGCACTCAAAGCAATTGTGTGTGAGAGAGAGGATATTCAACCTAAAAGAAATTGACCTAACTAAAAAGAAATAAAACTAAATGCTAAAAGAAAATGAGAGTATTGGGTTGCCTCCCAACAAGTGCCATTGTTTAACGTTGTAGACTCCATGTCTCAAATTTATATTCAATTATGTAGATAAAGGATTTTGCGACTCAAAACCGAGCGAATATGCACTCCCATCTCCAATTTTTGGTAACCTTTCTTCAATAATCTGAATTTTGTCTTTGATTCCACTTTTGGACTTCCCCTTATCTGAATTGGAGTTGGAGTCCTTGGTAGACATTGTTTGCTTGGGGTTGGTGCGCTTGATCTTGATGGTGCTGATGTTAATGGTGATAATGCCGATAATATCATCCTCTCCTTTTGTGATGGTTGATGATTAAGAGATGTTAGTGTATTGATTGTTGGAATTTCCAAAGGCGAGCTCCTCCTTACACTCCTCTGAATTTTCCATGTCTTCTTATGATAGTATCTTCTTGTTCTCCATCTTCTTTGATGCATGTGTATTCCAGCATATTTGAGGCATAGATTTAGGCTTATTTTGTTTATTTTTGTCATAACATGCATATGTTTTTATTGTTTATTTGTTTCTATTTCTTCGAGTCATGATTCTACCCAAGTTTTGGCATTAGTTGTAGAAAATCACTTAGAGGGAGAAAGAAGGGTCTAAAAGGAATACAGGATGAAAGGAGTCAACTTCATGAGCAAAATATTAATATTTGGATTTCACGGATCGTTACATGCTTGTCATGGCCATAATAGCAAGTCTACAAACTGATGAGCCAATATCACGAGCCGCAACTTCATATCACGACCACAATAGTATAGCCAATTCATTCAATCATCATATGACGGGCTATAATACATATAACCGGCCAGTACATGCAATCTCATAGGTCATGAAGAGTGTCACGACATCTACAGAGGAAGGGCATATTGAAGATCCATTTGTTATAAGGTCATCATGTTACGGGTCGTAAGTATAGTAAAAAGCTTATATCATCTCCATTTTCGCACCGATTCACAGGCCATAATATGCCATCACGGGTCATGACAACCACTATTTTTTACTTGGAGTCAAATTCTCAAAGGCCATTAGATTTCATCATGGCCCGTGATAGACTATCCAGATTCGATTTCAGAAGATCTTTTGAAGATATCTAAATACCATAAGGACTCACATTATTTGGTATTCAACTAGGAATGCTTTAAGAAAAAAGCAATTGCACAAGGATTCATCTCCTATCTCAGATAGGAATTATGTCATTTGAAGAATATAAAAATAAAAGAAGTTTTTATTAAATTCCTAATTCAACTACGAATAAGTTCTTTGACAAATTTGACTAGGGAAAGGAGCTATAACTTCATGGAAAGACTTTCAATCAATATACAACTCCTTGGGAACAATTAGAGACCTATTCCTAATCGATTTGAGAGACTTTGAAGCCCAGATATTCAGTCTTAGGAGGAGTTACGAAATTGAAGATAAATTTGAAGATTCTCTCATCCCTCTTACTAATAAGACTTCGAAAAGGACTCCTAACCTATCCAAACTTCTCAGGGATTAAAAGGATATATATTTTGATCGGATTTGAAAGTGTTTTGTTTTGAATATCTTAAACTCAACCTCAAAGTCAATTATGAATTTGTAAGAGATTACCTTGTTTTGACCTGTAAAGATTTCCAAACCTAATCAAACTCTATGGAAACCCTATACCCTTTGGAGGATATAAATACACATGTTGAGAAGCCATTATTCAGATCTTGAGAATCTACAACTAGAACTTTATTTCATATATCAGGAGTTGAGAAGAGAAAATATGCTAGGAGCCAGCGACTTATGCCTATAAGTCAAGGATGTGAGAACAACTTGAAGGGTTGCTGATAAGATTTCTACGTGGTACACTCGGATAGAAGATTGTGCAGAGATTGATCGACGTATAAAAGAGTTCTCTCTATCCTATATTTTGTTGGGATGTAATTTTCTGTAATTTTATAGACAACTTTATTCTATAATAATTTTAATTGATAGGGAAAACTTCTTGACCCTTTTCATTATTGATTATATTTTATTTAATTCTTGTGAACATGATTGTGTTTCTTCATGTTGTATCTTGCTGATCCGGTAAGGAATGTTTGATTTGTGGTATGTTTAATTATTCCGGTAAGGGTGATTCAATAGTTTAAGAGTACAAATTCATGCATCTTTGACGTTAGTTAATCTGAGAGTAGTGACAGTAAGGAGTGCTCCAATTTCTCCAAGTTTAGGATAGTTGATTTACCCGGTAAAGGAGATCATATATTAGGTGTTCCTAATCCATATGAGAATTAAATCTATTCATCATTGCTTAAATCAATTAATGCAAAGGTGAAAATAAGTTTGTTCCTCATCTTATCTTCTCACATCCTAAGGTCCTAGATATCATTAGTTTAGTCTTTATTTTTCTATTATTTACTTTTGTGCAAACTTTCACCACTCATTGTTATCTCCTATTAGCCCTTGAAGTTAGATAGTTTGTTAAACTAATTCCTCGTGGGATCGACAACTTTATACTCTTAACACTTTATTACTTGAAAGTTCAGTGCACTTGCAAGCATATTTGCTTGTTTTAGCATTAAGTTTTGATACCATTTTTTGGGACAAAAATATCGCATTGAGTCAAGTGTGCCTTTAGTTTATGAATAAGTTGGTCCTGCACGATGATTTTTTTTTCTCAATTATTGATATAAACTGACCAAGCATTCCCTCCAATTTGTCCCTTGACTCGATTGTGGATGTGATGACATCATCAATCTCTGAATTATGTCGCTTAGTCTCCAAAATTTGCTTTTCCAAAGTAGGAATATAGTCTTCTTGCATGGATTTTTTTATACTAGTTCATCAGCATTGCATCATATGTGTCAACAATGCAATTGGGTCCCTTGAAATATCTTGTTCTTGAGTTGACAGGTTTGCCTGTCCTTTGTCTACGCATATTGAAACCAACTTGGATTGTTCTTGGAGTGTCTTTGTGTTGATGGCTCGATGATGTTTCACACTGCTCAAATTTCTCCATGGACTCCATCATGTTTTGAATTTTTGTTCTTGCCCTCAAATTGCGACTTTGATTTTCCTTGCTTCTTCGTTATTGAGGGTGCTCAAATAACCAAGTTGTGCAAAAGACATATCCTAACTGTTGGAACATAGGCTTTATGCCTTAAACCATTATGTTTTGATGATACAAACCTCGAGTAATTAGAATTATCCAAAAGGGATTAATTTGAAAAAGATAGCTCTATGTGTTAAACTTTATATTAATATTTGGTCATCCTACTTTATGTTTTGGATTGAGTTGTGTTTACTAATAAGTTGTTTAAGTGATGAAAAGATAGGTGAAATAAAGACTTTAAACTTCAAATGATTTGATGCATCATAATTTAAGAAGTTTC
>LTAE01014864.1:0-10965 GCA_001647135.1 Pontederia paniculata | reverse complement strand
ATTATTAGTTTTATGTTGGAAAAAAATATTTTAGTTTATATTATTATTGTTATCTGATGTGGCCCTGAGCTTGACTAGTCAAATGGTCAAACCAAAGATAATGATATAATGTGGTGGCGTCTCCAAAGTCAAGATTATTGTTAGGTGGCAAAGTCTGATTTTGAAGTCGTTACAAATACACTTGCTAGTAAATTTTTACAACACATTAACATGCATCAATGTCAATTCCGATACTTACATATCGTGTTACGATCTAATGGCCTATGAGATTGAGTTCTTTGATATCGCTCTGTCATGTTCCTGTCGTCATCTTCGTTGTGCCTCGTGATCGTGTTCAGTAATGCTCGTGATTTGTTCTAATGACCAGTAATAATCATGTACTGTAAACTTCATTGTTCACCAGGTCATGACTTGAACTATTATGGTCGCGACATCGGATGTCACGACACCTTACATCTTTCATGACGCGTTATATGCTGGTGTAGAGTTAAGTTTGTTGTCGAGGCCATGAAACTCTATATCAGTCCATCGGTCGTTTCCTTTAGTCGTTACATCTAACATCCTCAATTTATTAAAAAATGAGGATGTTAAATTCTTCTTCCAAGTTTAGTGCACCATGCTTTATTTGTAAACCCAAGAAACCAACAATTAATTTGTATATAAGCCGCTTAGGGAAGAATACGCGATAGAAGTAATTATGAGAGAATGGACTTGTAATAATTTTAACTGAATATTATATTTTTTGTTTGAATGGCACAATGTTTCAACACAAGATTATAAAATTATTTTTCTGCGTTAATGATATTTGAAATTTCTTGAACGTTTGACTAACCCAATTTTAGTGTGGATCGACCGCTCCAAGCTAGCAAACCGATTATTGATATAATAAAATTAAAATTTGAAAAACAGTAATACCTGTGCAATCAATTACATGTTCTCCACACCATATATTTGAATTATTATATGTGCTGTACTATCTATTCACTCAATTAAAAAATATACGGAAGCTATAAGTATACTTTGTCGTACTCTCCTAATTTAAAACTGAATATTTATATTTTTCTTCTAAATACCGAAGAAGGACAATTTTTTTTTTCATTCCGAGTCCATTGAGTCCATGTTCATCCACAAACTCCTCACCAGTTGAATTATTACACAGTATGTATTGTGTCATATTAGGACTTTATTGTACAACATACCATTAAATATATATTCTCATTATTCAAAGTGGTTACTACGTCGAACTGATACATGCTACTTATTTTTTATTTCTTAAATAATACATTATTAGCCAAATATTTCATGTGACGTCGATCCTTATCTGGGATCACCTTTCATTCTTCTGTAGCATTCTCTTCCTTAATTATTAGGCAGTGCAAGAAGAGATCTTGATTTTGCAGAATTGATTGATTAAAAAGCCAATACATCCCTGTCCATGTCCATGCCCCACGTGTCAAACGCCGAGCAACCGCCGGCATACTCGCCGTTGGTCTACCGATCGGCAAGTCTCAGTGCGGCCGCAGTCCTCGCCATCACAGCTGCCGCTTGCATCCTATTGGTCGTTGCAATCATCTACCTCCGGCGCGTGACGCGGCGGCAGGACGCGGTCGTAGCTCAGAACACTAAGCCTCTGAGGGTCCGGCTGGAGCCGTCAGCGGTGGCCTCTCTACCGACCTTCCCCTACCGTGCAAACCCCGACCGACGAGCGTCTTCGGACCTTCCCCTACCGTGCAAGCCTCTGTGTGCTGTTTGCTTGAGTGGCATGAGCGACGGAGAGATGTTGAGGCTTCTTCCGGACTGCAGACACGAGTTCCACGTCAGATGCATCGACACATGGTTGCTTGCCTGCGCGACGTGCCCCGTTTGCCGGTCGGAAGTCAGGCCGGTCTGCGCGAGCGCGGCTGGTCAGAGCACGACAGCGCCATCGCCGACACCACAAGAACTCCCGGTGTAGCGTCCTCCTCATCATGGCCATGGCTTTTACTTTTCCGAAGCTGGATTTGCCAGAGTCCACAACACAACTTGTGTGGAATGCAGAGAGACGTGTTAGTGTGTTAGAAAATGAACTGATTTGTTTTTTAGTTTGATTTATTTCTTTGTAAACATAAACTTGTTGCTTGTTAAATTTTGTTAGAGGAAAGAAAGGAAGTAGAAAAATGCACTTGTAATTATTTGAAAAGGTAGACCAAGAGGTCTATTGATTTATCAAGTTCGATTCAACTTGAATTTTTTCCAGTTTCGAAAATAAAGTTATCATTTTTTATAGGATATACATCCTCGAAATAAATTTGTGAGGTTCTTGCAACCCAAAAAATTATTTAAAAATTGTCTCGCAAAACAAATGGTTACTATTTGTTTTGGGTCACAAGTATAATTTATTGATTAGTGGACGGTACAAGGTCACGTCTCCAACCTGCCAACCTAACTGTAATTAAGATCAACATAAATGTATAATCAATTATACCTATGCGAACAACAAGGTTTAGTATGGGTTCGTGATCAACATAAATGTACTAATATAATTATCACTCTAAAAATTAAAAATAATAGAGGTGCTATCACTTAGACAATATTATTTATCTTATTTAGATCTACGATGAATATATTTTTTTTAAAAAAAATATTATAAGTAGTAGATAGCATTTTCATTAAATTTTTTAAAAAAATATTATTTAAAAAAGTTAATGACTATTAAGATAGAATTATAATAATATTTTTTAAAATGGGCATACAACTACAATTAAAGGATATAACGTTAAAGTATTTTTTTTCTCTGTCTAGACTATTTCAACATTTTATTTTGAGAACTTCGCTTGTTGAAGTTTTCTCTAAAAAATTAACGCTTCTAAATTGCTTCTCTTCCCTACTTTGGAGCATATCAGTGGTGAAGAATTGGTTGTGGATTCGCAACTTATAATTAAAAGAGATTTGGACTTGTAATGGAGTTATCCACTTTTTTAAAAAACAAAGACTAAGATAAATTCAAAGGTAAAATATAAATGGATTTTAATCTTTATTATTATTATTATTATTATTATTATTATTATTATTATTATTATTATTATATCAAAGTATTACCAAATAAATATTTAATTTTTAATATAATAAAGTTTTAAATAATGTTTATAAATACTACCTCCTCAATGTGGTAGTATGGATCGCGGATCTAAGGTGGAGGCAAAAAGACACGGTTCACTTAAAATAAACCATGCTCATCCGGTTCATTGTAATATTAAATCGGTTCACTTAAAAATAAACCAAGAATCGAGATGGAATTTTTTCTCTCTTTAAACTTTTCTAGGGGACGGTTCTTACTTTCAACGTTGTGTGAGGCTCCACTGCCTCCTCTTCTTCCACTTCCTCTTGTCTGCCGGAGAGATTCACAGGAGTGATGTCATGACATCTCTTTGTAATCGCACATTTGACCCCCGCGACTTTGTCAAGATTCAGAATTCTCTGAATCAATCAAGCTCATCGCTTACCGTAGATTTCTAAACAAGAGGAATCAAAAGCACACAAGAGAAGATTTTGGGGGGAGGAAAACGTAGTGTAGGATTTTTAATAAAAAAAGTTCAAATATTAAATACAACTTTCCTTCTATTTCTACTACAATAATACGTTAAAACATCAGTAAAAGATTCCGGAAGTGCATCCAGAAGAAAAGAAACACGTAGCGTATCGTAACATTGCTAGTGTCTGATACGCCCTCTACTGCTATAGTAAAAATTGAAAAAAATGTTTATTTATAAAACACACTCCATAGCTCAACAATCCCTCTCAAATTCGAGGCTGGAAGATGTCGACCAGACCCAACTTGCTGATCAAATAGTCATGTTGCTGCTTGTTGAGAGCTTTGGTGAGCAAATCAGCAAGCTTTGGTGATGCAAACGAATGAGATTCTGAAGAGCCTGCTCACGCACAAAGTAACAATCTACTTTTATGTGTTTAGTCCGCTCATGGAAAACTAGATTTTTAGCAATATGAATCGCATCACTATTGTCGTAGAAAACAGAGATAGGCTTGAGCAATAACAGAGACAACTCGGTAAAGAGACGATCAAGCCACATAAGTTCAGCAACAACTAAGGCGATACTACGATACTCATATTCAGCGGATGACCGAGAAATGGTAACTTGCTTCCTAGACTTCGAAGAAACTAGACTCCCCAATTTTGATGCAAAAGGCAAAGGCGAAGCATCGAGTGAAGTCATAAGAGGCCCAGTTTGCATCATAGTATGCTAAAACTGAGACATTTGAAGTAGAAGAAAAAATAGACCTCGACCAGGTGATCGTTTGAGATACCGAACCACTCTGAGTGTAGCATCAAGATGAGAAAACTTCGGAGAGTGCATGAATTGACTGAGGTGTCGCACAATAAAAGTGATATCAGGCCTAGTATTAGTGAGATACAAAAGACAACCAATGAGGCGCTGAAAAACTGTCAGATCAGTAATAACATCATCAGTTACCGGTAAAAAACCTTGTCTCTTGATATCCTGAACAAACTCAAAAGTAGTGAACTTATAATTCTATTCCAAAGGTGCAACCATAGGTTTGGCGCTTGAGAGACCAAGATCAGAGAGCAAACTCATGGTGCATTTCCATTGAGTTAAAAGGATACCCAAACCGAAGAACTTCCATTCCGAGAGAAGTACTTCAACTCGGCAAGATCTTTAATCTTAGATTGAAGTACTGACTTGGCATGATTGACAAGGGACAGATCATTACCTGATATGATACTCAAGAATAATGCCTTGTGTGATCGAAACAATATATGATAATCAAGAGGAATGAGATAAAAAATGAGATCAAGAAGCGAAATATCAATCTCAAAATTATCAATGAATCAAGCAATCAATATTATAAATTAATGGATGTAATCACAAGTTTACCTCATAATTAACAGTGGACATTCACGAAGAATAGGTTGTAGGAGTTTCCTCATAGCACAAGCAACTATGCCAAAGTTTGATTCATTCATATTTATGGTTTCCTAAAGACTAGACTTTGACAGAGAATAAAACCCTAACTTAACCTACAAGTAATGGACACTTCTTTCCTAAAATAATAACTCAATTCCTATCAGAACTTTAAATAGAATATTTGGTTCTAACTAATTTCGAATTTTCGGATTAAATAATTTAGCCATGAGTTGTTTGGGTCACATAATGTGGAGACTCTCCATGCAGCCCAATTTGTAATATATTAAGTAGTTGAGTTTAATCCAGAGTCTTCAATCCAGCTTGAAGATGATTCTCCATGACAACCTGAATTTGTTTCTCCCAAGATCTTATTATTGGACCAGTACTCAATCACAAAGATTCTTAATCATCTTCAACAACAACATCTTGATCATCAAATGAAGTCTCTTCCTAGTCATCATATTCCATAATGTCAGGTCCGAATATGGCAAGTTCGAATTTGGCAAATTCTAAATTTGTGTTGTCTATAAATTTGGCAACTTTCAAATTCATATCATTACACGTAACTAAAATGTCGTCAACATATACCAAAAGAACTATAGAGGAATTTCCTTCACACTTGGTGAATAATGTATAGTCATTGTGACTCTAGTTAAAACTAGTACCAAGAAGGATTTTAGTGAGTTTGATGTTCCATCGATGGGATGCCTGCTTCAAGCCATACAAAGAGCAGAGTAACCTACAAACTTTTCTAGAATTCTCCCCTAATGAGATAAACCTTCAGGAATTGTCATGTTCACTTCCTCATACAAATTACCATTTAGAAAATCATTGTTAACGTCCCAATGGTAGAAATGAGAGCTGCCCTGATTGTTATTGACTTGGCAACAAGAGAAAAGGTATCTTTATAATCTACCCCTTACTTAAATACCTTAGCTAAAGGCTCTCCTTGTACCTCTTGATTTGACCTAATGTAGTTATCTTGACCTTGTAAACCCACTTACATCCGGCAACCTTTTTACTTAGTGGTAAACTAACTATCTCCCAGGTGCCATTTGATTCCAAAGCCTTCAATACTACATTCATAGCATCAACCCAATTCTAGTCATTGATAGCCTGCTCGTAAGAAACTGGCTCAAACACAGTAGAAAGCGCTAATAAAAAGGATGAATATGAAACTTAGCACGCCTAGTAACTGATACAACTGATGATAGGATAAGTAGAACTATAGCTAATTGCATTTCCTGTTATATAGTTATGTAGGTGGCATGGTTACTCTTTTCTCTCTAGCAATAGGGGCAAGAGGAGTATCCACTGATATCTCACCATCAACATTAGTATCAGGAATAATATCTTGATTTTGTATTTCAGATTGAGAAATTTCAGTTTGAGCATTGATTTCATCAGTGGAATTTGACAATTGAGTTTGAAAAAGTAGTGAATCATCAACTGTGGGAAGAATAACTTGTCAAGAAAAAAGATCATCAAAGGAAAAAACTAGAGTTTTCTTGGGTAAAGAGAAAGGAAAAACAACATCAACAAATTTGACATCTCTTATAACTGATATTTTTCCAGATTCTAAATAAAAAACTCTATATCCTTTTTGTGTCATAGAATAACCTATGTAGACACAAGGAAAAGTCCTTGTGTCAATCTTATCATTGATCAACTTATCAGCATAACATAGACATCCAAACACTTTTAAGTGAGATAAGTTAGGAGGTCTATCAAAGAATACTTCATAAGTTGAGATGTTATTATGAACCTTAATAGGAAGTCTGTTAATGATGTGGACATCAGCTTGAACATTTTCTCCCCAAAATTCTAAAAGCAAATTAGACTGAAACATTAATGCTCTAGCCACTTCAAGGATGTGTTTGTGATTTCTCTCAATAGCATCATTTTGTTGAGGAGTATATACAACTACTTTGATGTATTATTCCTTTCGCATTGAAGAATTCTTTGCAAGATTTATTGTGATATTCTGACCCATTGTTAGATCTTATCACTTTAACTTTGGTAGAAAAATAATTTTCGATGAGACCCAAAAATTGAGTTAGAATGTTGTAACAGTCAAATTTCTATCTGATCATATAAACCCAAGTAAGTATGCTGAAATCATCCACAATCATGACAAAGTAATTAAAACCATTATGTGTAGGACATTTGTGAGGACCCTAAGTGTCAATATGTACTAGATCAAATTTCTTAAAACTATGTTGTTTATGAATATCATTGAGAGAGACGATGATAATTGTGTTTGTCTTGCTAAGGGGCAAACATTACAATGAAACATATCTTTTTTTTTTATAATTAGTAACAGGAAAAATGATCCCAAGACTGTCAATTGGAACATGGCTTAGCCTTTGATGCCAAATATCCAAAGTTGTCTTGGTGGCAGCAGCTGTTAGGCAGGAATTAAAACCTTCCGAATTTATTCTTGGCTAATCCAAATAATAGAGACCACCAGTCTGTCTACCAATCCGGCTCACCATGCCACTGCACTTCTCTTGGAACAAACAAGAATCATAGGTAAATGTCACTGAAAATATCTAATCGGTTGGGTTACTGAAACAAGATTGAACTTGAATTCAAGTACACATAGTACATTAAAAAGTTTCTGATTTGTTCTTGGTTCCATAAGATAGGAACCTAAAAGAGTAGTTGTACAAGTATCAACGACCAGTGTAGATGTGATGTCATATGATTGGTAGCATCCGTGTGGATTATCTAGGAGTTACAAGAAAATGACTTATTTGTACCTGCAATATTAGCTATAGAATCAAGGCATGAAGCACTCTGATCTTTATTCAGTTGAATGATCCTCTGATACTATTCTTCAGTGAAACTTAAAGATGCCTTCTTAGAACTTTCTTCCTTACAAGAAATTTCATTAGGTTGTCGTGCTAGGAAACCTCTAGGATTTATTTAATTCTTCCCTTTGAACTTATAATTTGCTAGAAAACTTATAAGTCTATATTGTTGACTCCTTTTATGTCTCGAGTTTTTGCTGTGATCACAGATAATAGCATTGTCCCTTCTCTGTTTGCCATTATTATTTTGTTTATTATTCTGCAATTTAGCACCGAAGAAAATTGCTTTTGATTCTGAATTATTTTCAGTCTGAATTGTCTTATTTTGTCTTTGCTCTTCTTCTATTAATAGGGCATATGTTTTATTGATGGAAGAGGGCAGACTCATCAAAAAAATCTGAGTTCTTGCCTAAGTGAAACTACTATTAAATCACATTATAAACTTATACATTTTCTGATGCTTTAGATGTTCTATATACTCCTTCAAAACCTCCAAGTTAGGCAAAGCAAAACTATTGCCTCAAAATCTTCTCATATTCTTCAAATTGGTATAGTAATCAACAACATAAAGAGAACCTTGATTATAAGAATATATGTTATTTTGCAATGAATACACTTTCATTCCATTTGATTTCTCAAAACGTTCCTTCAGATCTGCCCAAATCACACTAGCAGATTGACCATAAGCATTGTTACTAATTAACCCATTTGTACAAGTGCTAGAAATCCAAGAAATCACAAGAGCATTACATCGCTCACATTGGAAATGAAGCATATCCTCTAGTTGATCCAACATGAAACTCTTATCTACAAAGCTTTGCTTATATTTTGCAAGAAAAGCCTTATACATAACACTACTCCAAGATGCATAACTTTCTGAATCCACCAATCGATCAGGAACTAAGATTTGCCTCAGTGAATATGTGACACTAAGGAAAAGAGGATTGGAGATGTCTTTGTTGATTAATGCAAAAGAAGTAGATGAAACTTCATTTGCAAAAGGCATGTTTGTATAAAGATCCAACAGTGAAATAGCATAGCATAGATACAAACTGTAACAAGATTGAAACTCGAAGAACACATAACAAAACCGAAGAAGAATCCAAGGATCCAAGAAACCAGTCGACTTAGACCACAAAGAAATGATCAAAACTTGTATCACCGATCTATGTCTTCTAGAGTTGCTCTGATAACATGTCAAGATTCAAAATTCTCTGAATCAATTAAGCTCATCGTCTTTTATTGTATATTGCTAAACAAGAGGAAACAAGGCACACAAGAGAAGATTTGGGGGGAAGAACACATAGTGTAGGATTTTATTAAAGAAGAGTTCAAATATTACATGCAACTTCCCTTCTATTTATACTATCATGAAAGTGTGTCCAAAAGAGAAAGAAATGCACGACGTATCAGAACACTGCTACAATGTCTAATACGCCTGCTACCGCTACAGTAAGAACTGGAAAAATGGTTTATAATAAATCACACTCCATAGCTCAACAAACTTGGCCACGATCCGTCAACCTAGACTAGCACATCGCAACCTCTGTTGCTTTGATCCACATCCTCCTCACTTCTTTTGCGAAATTGTTGCCTTGTCCTCCCTCGACCTTTAGCAAGGTAACATAAATTAAGCTTCGACATGGCATATTCACTATTAATAGAAATCCTTTTGTCCATCATTAATTTTGTAATGCTCCCAGAAGCACACCCACCACTTGACAAAATGCACATCTAAAGATGTTACAAACTTACTTCTTAACTTGATAGTTAACCCATTTGACTTGCCAACACTATGGACAGATTAATACGGAAGCCAAAACTCAAACTATACTAGGATCTATGCCATGTGCAAACCACCTCATCATGACCATCTACATCACTTGTGTCATCATCCATTCATTGTCATGCCCTCCTCCAGGCTCAAAAACAGGGGAACAATTCTCCTATGAACGATAAAGCCCAATATGTAAAAAGTAATAATACTATAGAGTAGACCATATATGAAGATACAATAAGGAAATGAGTTACATAAACACTAACTTCACTTACTCTACTTTACCTTTTTTCCTCTTGATTATTTCAATAACTTAATATCCTTTGGTTCTATAATTGCTTTTGGTTCACTAATGATAAGAACATCGATAGCATCCCTCATCATGATGGACATAATCTTTCATCAATATGTTCAAACCCAATTAACATTTTACTTTGTACTACATTATTCTTTTTTTCTTTCCTTGTCTTTCATAATTTAAACAATACAATCTTTAGTGAGCCTTTACCAATCGTGAAGGTCATTGGCCTTTATCCCGATGCCATTAAGGTTAGCTAGGCTTGAGAGTCCCTCATTTGACCCAAATAATAGTACCCATATGAACCCTCAGTCCAAGAAGAGACTAGAACTAGTCCCTGAAGGAATTCTCAGTCCCTAAAGAAACTGGTCATTAATGATTTGTCGGGGACCAACTCATGTCCTTCATATTCAATCACATATAGGGTTCATTTTGAAGTCTAATCAAACTATAGATTATGACTCATACAATCAACATTAGAAAGAAAATAAATCAATAAATATAATAGCACATTATAAGAGGGTTTCATATCTATCAATCTGGCAGGGAAACACGATGCACATCATATCAGGACGTAGTCCATTTCCCACGGGGTTAATTGCACGGTTAATACCTTCCAGGACACGATGCACATCATATCAAGACGCAGTCCATTTTCCATGGGGTTAATTGCACAGTTAATACCTGCATCTAGTTGAGACACAATCAGTGTCAAGCGTCTTCGCGTGGCCGGTTTAGGTGACCTGATCCGATCCCATTACTTATTTCGGTAACATGGTCTATCACTTAGTCAATCCGTTTTCAATTTTGGTGCCGTATGAGGAAGATGACCCACGTCATGGGACAACGAGTCTATTTCCTATTGTCTATCGTTCCATGAACACAGCCTTTGTCCCCCTTGTCTCGGTGTCATTTCCAAAACATGACCTGTAGCATAGAGACGCGGGTATCCAACATGCTGAATGCGGACTGTGCCGTAGAGGATGCAGTCCGTGTTTGGGGCCCATTTATTGTTCATCTATGTGAAAATCTTATCATACACATATGGAAATCCCTAATGTTGATCCTCGTTAATTACATACCTGATCGTCTTGGATCTCCCTAGTTCTTATTTGCTCGATCCTTAATTGTAGGATCTGGATGGCACCAAGAGGG
>LTAE01014862.1:0-10966 GCA_001647135.1 Pontederia paniculata | reverse complement strand
TATATATATATATCTTGGTGTAAAAACTTCAACATTCTATGACCAAACGTGTATATATATACATGTGGAAAGACAAAGTCTCTTAATTTCTGACCTATATTTGCAGTACATAAGATCCAAATGATTCAAAATATATGAATTTCTCTCATGCAAACTGAGATGATACAATTGAAGTGCTTATCAAGATGCCTTGAGTAATTGTTAATGTCATTGTTCTTCTCCTTCCATTATCTAAATTATTTTGAACTATACTTTTAACATGCACTACACAGGCACTTCACCGAAACCAAAATTTCTCTGATGATCTGTAGTTACTGGTGTTATTGTTCTTTCTTCTTAATTCCACATCGTCTACATTATTATGAACTGTTTTCTATATATGTCTAGTTTCTCCTCCGTTTTGTTTCATTCAAGGGTCATGCATGCATCTACAGCTCTTTGGCATCTCTCTCTCTCTCTCTCTCTCTAACATAAGGGAGGCATATGCATTTTTTCCTAAGCACTAGGAATTAACAGTTTTCTTTCTGATATGGTTTTTTTATTACTTCTGATACGTTTTCTGTCCATATGTACAAGTAAACAAGGCAACAAATGATATAAGAAAGCTGCTAATTAACATTTGATGTTCTCCCTGCAGGCTCCGTTTTTTTATGAAAATAAACTCCTGAGAAAAATAAAGTTTTAGGAAAATAATTCGAGTCAAATAATTTATTTTTTATATGGTTAATATATGACTCGAAAATATGAAAATTATATTTAAAATATAAAACAAAGTGTTTTTGTGAGAAAAAAATCTATTTAAAAAATAAAAATTATTTTCTCACAATTTAACCTTTTTTGTCAACATGAAATCTACCAACTATTTTTCGAAAAAATATTTCATGTGAACAAAAGCCTATGTTACAGTGTCACTAGTATACTTATTTTCGATAATAAAAGGAGGTCCCTGGTCTAATATCATTATTATATTAATCGAGATGATTTTTATTTATTGAAGAATAATTCAACATGAGTTATTAATGGAGTGCACTGGTAGAAAATATTTGGCTTCCCTTATAACTTGAAAAGTTCTTGTTCATTATTTTTATTACTTGCAAGCTTTATGATAAAGAATAATAGTTAATATTGCCTTATAATCAATAGTTGATCCGTTGGTTAATTTACGTCACTCTTTGAAGAGGTTTTTTTTAGTGACTCTTGATACGAACTAGATCATAGTCAGGGATCCACTAAACTTCATATACACTCAAAATTTGATGGTGCCTTGCCTAATTAGGTTCTAACTACGCAGAAAAAGGCAACATCTTAAACATCTTTCCTTCGTTTACAAGTCAATGTGATATATTTTTTCGGTTTCCCTGGGCATTCTTTACAAATTGAACTCAGTCCTTACAAGCTATCTTCTTTCACCATTCATCTTATCTTTTTTTTGTCAATTTTTTGAACTTATCTTTTTCATAATTCTTTTTCTCTCTCCTCTCACTATCACATTTAACAAGGTCTCTCTTACTACTATATTTAATTCCAAGTGTCCATATAAATTTCTCTAAATTCTGACACTAAACTAATTATTTATTTAATTTTAATATTTTTATAAAATTGAGAAGTCAACAAAAATGTCTTCACATATGTCTCTTTTTAATATTTTGTTATATTTTTAATATTTTAAATAATCTTTTAACATCATGTGATAGTAAATAATTAACTAAATATCTTTTGATTTTTTTTGCATTCATTGTCTTCACATATTAGATGACTCTTTATCGTTTTGGATGATCTTTTTACTATTTTGGTTTAGATAATGATTCTTTGCCTCTCATATTAACTACCCTATTCAGTTTGTCATCTTAAATTTGAGACAAGCTACTATACATATATGACCAAGTGTATTATTTAATTCTGATAGAATCAATTAAAATTTTACATTAATCACCATTGTTCCACTCAAACAAAAGTCTCTCCATATTCAGGTAGAAATCTTTCACCTTCTTATCACAAAAACAACTATCTACCAATCTATATACAATTATGCATCCAATTGACTTCAACAAAGCAAACAAAATAATCACACTATTAGTGTATCAAAAAAACAAAATAATCACACTATCATACAAAACCATATGCATATTACTTCTCGCGATTTGAACGTATTTGGCCATTGCATCCAAGGCGACATCATTGCGGACCAACTGTAAGTGCAACACAAATATATGCATTGACGGCAAAAGAAAGTTTTGGATTTCACTTCATATGCTTTCTACAAGCAAAGTTGTCGGACTGTCAACCCGTAGCTCGGGGGCCTTAGCTTCACGGCGCAAGAAAGTGTGAAGCTCCTAAGTTACTATGTTTTTCTATGGAAAAAGCTTTTTGACGTTTAAATTTGCCATGATTCTTTTACAAAAAAAAATACACATCTAAATCTTAAAAGGAAAGAAGCAATTTTTAATACTGGCACTCTTTTATATTCGGTAAAATTCTAACTTTTAAAATTTTACCATTTTATGGATCTGTTTGTTTCATGCAGGCAAAACTGCAGATTTTTCAATGACCGAAATTGTTTAATATCCTATGAAGAAATTAACCAATGAAGAAATAAAAAAAAAATCAGAAGTTCACAACAGAGCGAAAATTTTAAATAGCCATAAAAAATATCATAATTTTATTGGAAATATTATTTGAAAACTAATTACTAAGTAGGTTAAAAATTTATCCAGAGGGAGAGAGTATAAACAAAAACAAATAAAATTTCAAAGGAAATGAGTTTATGCAAATACTAAGGAAAATTTTGTCCAATTTTTTATATGAAAAAAACATATTGCAGATCCAATTTCGAAAGAAAGTGAAGGAGAGGTAAAATTACCATTTTTTAGGAAAAGTTCGAAGATTCAGATGCAGGTAAGATTTAACCAATATAAGTCATTAAAATAGTAGGCTTAATACTTAATCACATTTATATATTGGCTATATATTTAAGGTTATTGTGTGCATCATTTCAGCATCGTCCAATTATCTAGACAAATGAATCCATTTTTCATGATCGTTAAAAAATCTCAAACCATGAAACCAAAGAATATCATGAAAACTCAAATTTTAGAGAAAAAAAGGTTGTAATGCGTGGATGGATGCAAGATTAATTAGATGGTGACAAACTCCTGACCCAATTCTCATTCTACAGTATCACAATGATATTTCTCTTTTTATCATCATGATCACAAAAAAAGGAAAACTGAGTCAAGAGTTGGTTACCACCCAAATAGCAATGCATGTTGTACAATATATACACATATCAAATGATAAAATGGTATAATATTTTGCTACATAATCCTATCGATATTTATAAGGTGGATATCTGGACACATAACTAATTAATCATGGAGTCAATTGTTCATGTTTCTAACCGTTCTCCGTAACCGCTCGATTCAAATAATTTTGTTTCCTTGTTATTTTAATATATATTTGCCGCTTCTTACAGTTACCTAAAGTGCTTTTTTCAATTGTAAATGTGAATTTTTTATATGATATATCATTTATTTGTTTTTCCTGTCAAAATTCCTAGTTAAGATATATATCGAATGTGATACTTTGCTCACTACTAACTCAAGGGGATGCAGAATACTAAAATTTTGTGAAGTATAATAATCGGCCCGTTTGGTTTCCAACAAAAGAACCCATTTGAATATTTTGTATTATGTTTATTTTCTCCTTTCTTTTTCATTTTACTTTATTTCCTTTTTTTTTTTGCATGCATAAGAAAATCGCCTTGGTTTTGCAACTTGATTTGAATTTGTTTAATAATTCTCTGTGTTTATGAGTAAAATTTAAATAAATCTCAAAGTATCCTCTCATTACTGTTTTTTCATAATATAGCATTTGAATTTTTTAAACGTAACCTATTGGTTTGAATGGAAAAAAGCTCTCTTACAACCTTGTAAAACTCTATAGTCAATATCAATAATTGTTCAAATGGAGTGATAGATAGCTTGTCCTTCATTAAAGAGGGTCTCGATTTTGAGTTCCTATATCATTACAAGAAAATCAAAAAATTCTGACGGAATTTCTGACCGAAAATAAGGAAAGATCCGTCAAAAATGTTGTTTCTGACGGAATATTTGACGAGAAAAAAGTGTCAGAAAAAATCTCGTTGGTAAAGCGATTCTAACGGATTTTGAGCCCGTCAGAATTTCTAACTGGTCACACCTGTAGCCCCTCAGAATTTTTGAAGAAATTTAATTCCATCAAAAAATTTAATAAAAACAAAAAAATAATTTACAAAAAAGTTTTTATAATAATTAAAATATACTATATATTTCGTTCCAAATATTTAATTTATATATCATTATCCTCATCAGGATCTTCAAGAGGAGGAGTTTGCCCTTTCATCATCAGTCTTCATGTTTCATTCATTTATTTTCTTTGCGCTCATGCCCGAGCTTGTTCCATCTCCACCTCGAATCTCTCTTGCATCTGTTGTTCCATTTGCTTAAGTCGTCCATCAACACGTCGTTCTATCTCTTCATTTGAAGGGCCCGAGACAGATCTGTGTGCTTATCTTAAGTCAATATAAATGACAGATGAACCTAAACTATAGACACAATTTTTGTTCGTACCGATGTGTTCCCTCCAAAGTTCTCTAGTTGACTTTGGTGTGTCTCCTTCTTGTGTAACTTGAGTCATATGCTCCGCTTATTTCGCCTTAAATCCTTCCTGAAATATAATTAAAAATTTAAAATTAGCTATAATAAAATTTTGAATCAAATATTAAGAGATATTAATATCTTAAATACGTGTTCTTTGCAAAATCTGAAACTCAACCCTTATTTTTTCTGTGATGAGTTCTAAAAAAAATCTCATCTTAAGAAAATTTATCAATAATTATTTTGAAACAAAATAATTAACATGACAAATTAGAATATTTTAATATACCATTCTTTGAGCGGTGGTACCGCTAGAAATACAACCACCCACATATAGACAAGCGTCTCGTTCAGATGCGCGATTAGTCTTCGCTTTTTCACGTTTTTTTTGTAATCCACAGTGGACCATTTGGAAAGCAAGTCGACCTATAGACTCTCGCTAATCCAATTAGGCCTAACGTTTGTGTGGCGTGCTTCAAATAACATTCAAGACAACATCTTTGAACACCGAGTGTTAAATACTTTCCACATCACTTCATTGTTTTCGACATCCCATCAAACATCATCCTTCAAAAATTGACGAATTAGAACATATATATTAACATTCAATTAAATAAAATTATAAAAACAAACATGGAATTCCCTAAACCATATTTGTCTAGTGGTAGGAGGAATTTTCTTCCAAGAAGGTCAAGATTGTTCATATCTCTGTTGAATAACTTTACCCAAAGCAGCGGGAGCAGGTTTCGAAGGAACAAACCTACACATTAAATAATTAAATTGACGTATAAATAAATTATATTAATGATGCTTTAACTTACCCAGAATATCCATTGGGTTGCATATATACTTTAAATTGTTGGTTTGAGGGACTGATATCTCGAAGATAATCATTATTATCTGGAACTTGTGTCGGTGCATCAACAATATCGGGTGACGATGCGCCAGATAATGACTCGGCATCATTATGCATTGATGGGCGTCTTTCTATTATTCTTACGCCTCAAGAAGAATTTTCTCGTCCCTGTTCAAAATGATGATCAGAATGGCCCGATGATTCACCGAATCTCTCTTTGCCCTTTTCTTGTCCTTGCGAATCAGGAAAACGTCTATAGAAAAAATAATATAAATTTTAAATAATATATGAACAAATATGTATACATTAAGTTCATCAAACATAACCTGAAAATATTAAGGAGAATGACATTGTGTTACATTTTCATTCAAACAGTCAGAAGAATAATATTCTTAACTGGGAAACCATTTCCTAATATCTAGAGGCTCTTATAACAATAAAGAGAAAATATTTTCAATAACAAAAATGAATTGTAAAAATTGTATGATAAACAAATATTAACAATTAGACACTCACGAGAAGGTAAAGATATCAGATATGAATTAACTTCATTAACTTCGTCTGGTGAGGACGAGTGGCCAGACAATTCATCAACTTCATATAGATACATCCTTGACTATTACAAACAACTTCATGTAGATACATCATTGACTATTACAAAATACAAAATAATTGATCCTTTAATACAAAGACAAATTTCAAATATACAAAAAGTACTACAAAATAACTATTTATCATTATCGGAGTTATAACATGATTCATATTCATTTTCTGAACTGGATGAAGTTTCATATTCATCTTCTTCCATCAGATGATAATTTTCTTCATTTAAGTCAACATCATCATCTTCTTCGTTGTGATCGACATCGTCAACCTCTTCAAATTCATTAAATATTACATTAATTTGTAAATAACATAAATAACATAACTAAACATTAAACTAATTAATATTAAACTATTGCATTAAATTAGCAACAATATTACATTAATTTGTGAAACTAACATATATTAAATAAAAACATTAACACAACTAACTAAAAATTAAAACTAAAGAACTTATTTAAAAAAATAAAAAAAGGGGCGCACAAGATCACGGCGACCCTCCGACCCCACGTAGGGTCGCGCCGACCCTACGACCCTACGTAGGGTCGCGACGACCCTGCACGAGGTCTCGCAGGGTCACGTTGACCCTGCGACCCCGCGCGAGGTCGCACAGGGTCACGCCGGCGACCCTACTCTAGAAAAAAAATTAATTTACCTTCGGCCGATGGAGAAGACGAAGGAGGAAGAAGAGGCACCAAAAACATCCGTTAGCGGGAGAGGAAATTCCATGAGCGGGAGAAGAGAAGAGGAGAATATATTTATAAGAGGGATTTCTAACGAATTTTCTGAGGAAAAATCCCTCAGAATAAAAAATAATTTTTTTCCTCACGATTTCCCTGTGCAGTCACGGATGGCGCGGGTCACGAGGCGACATTTTTTGACGGATTCATGACCCGTCAGAATTTCTAACGGGTTTTTGGGCCCGTCAAAAATTCTGACGGTCCTTCCCGTCAGAATTCCTGATGGGTTTAGGGCCCGTCAGGAATTCTGACGGGCCGTTTTAGACCATCAGGCATTCTAGTGGCCCGTCAGAATTCCTGACAGACTCGTCAGAATTTTTGACAGGTCTACGGCCCGTCAGAATTCCTGACGGGTCGTGGTCATCGTCAGAATTTCTGACGGGTGATACCCGTAAAAAATTCTGACAGGTCATTTTCCCTCAGAAATTCTGACAACTTGGGTGACTCGTCAAAATATCTGAGGGACATTTTTCCCGTCAGAAATTCTTGTCGGTATTTCTGAGGGATTTTCTTCCGTCAGAAACTTTTGTAAGAAATTTGGCTTTTTCTTGTAGTGTATACAAAGAAAATTCTCGTTAAGAACTTCACTCGTCGTAGCTAGGCGCAAACTAGTTGAACTTTTAGAATTTACGTAGAATCATTTTTTGACTCATAGAATCGTATCATAAAATCATATTGTAAAGTTGACGAGTTTATGTTCATATAAAGTTCTTTATTAAACTTGAAAAATGTATAACCATCACAATTTTGACTCATTGATTTCTTTTTTCTTTTTTGAATTTCATTTTTAAAACTATATTAAATAACTAAAATTTTAAAATAAATTTTATTATATAAAATGAGAAGCTAGGTGCTAGTTTTGTGTAGATTCACATAGAATCATATGAATTTTTTAATTAAAATCAGTCTATGTCCCTATAAGTTTCTATATTGATTTGATTTATTTTACCAACCTAAATTTGTAAGAATTTAAAAATTAATTCGAGAGTACGACAAACTTGGACAGGCGTACGATGCAAAATGATACAGACTAGTGAACAAGAAATCTCAAAAAATGTAATGGCAATAAAAAAACTCTATAGTTAATACTTATTTAAGATAAGTAAAATATACACTAAATCAATATAAACTGTATATGTTGTAAAGTTTTATATTCTAGTCATGATTCTTGTGACTTTATAGAAATCTAACAAATATATTTATGTTTTTATTTATATGACAAAATTATTTTAAAAACTTAATTATTTTATCTAGTATACATTTGAGAATGAAGTCAAGATGAAATTATGATGTTTATTATTTTTTATTTTTAGTAAAAACATTTTTTATGTTGATAATATATTAGTCATCGTTCAATTATATTTATTTGATATGTAAACTTTTCGACTAGCCAAAAAAATTCTACATAAATTATAGAGTTTAACAAGCTTTTTTCTCCTTCCTTGAAAGAATTTTCTAATGAATTTAAATTTTTAGACCGGGCTTGGAAGAGGAGGTACCAATGATCCCGATGTTTGTATGCAAGTCATTATTATTATTATTATTATTATTATTATTATTATTATTATTATTATTATTATTATTATTTAAGAATTTCCACAAAAATATAAGAATTATTAATTACACCAATTTATTTCCCATGAACAAAGGAATGATTAAATGCTATGTGTTCCACATGTTATTCTATGTCATTTCTTCTGATTGACATTAATCAGATGACCTTATTGGCCAATTTCAAGGGAACAAAAGAAATGGAAAAAGTCAAAAGCACCAAAACAGAAAACCACTAAAGAGAGAAAAAATGTACCAAAAAAGCCGATCACCCACCGACCACCAACTTCTCTCTCTCTCTCTTTTGCTCATAATTTGACTGGCTTCATGTCATCTCATGATTGCTAGTTTTGAGCATTCCTCGCTAAAATATAACTAAACTAAAGAGGTCGTTTAATATACAACTCCAATATATTTTAAAATTTATTGTTTTAATATACATTGTGCTTAATTATGTTTTAAAAAATATATTTTAGTGAAAACATGTGGATTGTAAATTCCAGCTACTCTTTTTTTTCCATTTAGTTATGCATGTAACCACTTCAAAATAATATTATTGTCACTCACTCTTATCTAATGAAATAACATATATAGTAATGATATATTGTTATTGATAATAGTATCTCCTTAATTATTTAATTAGTTTTAATGTTTGATCACTTAAACATCGCCAATGGAAGACATTAGGTTACTTCTTGTGTAAAATGCCTAATCACATGGAATCAGAACTTTATTAGGATACCATTCAGAAAATTTTGTCTACTCTCTAATTACTACTATATTTAATATCAAGTATCCATATAAATTCCTTTTAAATTCTAACATTAAATTAATTATGTAATATATATATATGTGTGTGTGTGTGTGTAGAGAGAGAGAGAGAGAGAGAGAGAGAGAGAGAGAGAGAGAGAGAGAGTAAAAGGCAAGGCCTTACAAGCTCTCTCTCCTTTAACCATTCATCTGATCTATTTTTTCAAATCTTTTTGAGTTTATCTTTTTCATAATTTTTTTCTCTCCTATCACTATTAAATTTAACAAGTTGTCCATATAAATTTTTGTAAAGGATAGCATTTAGAATTTTTTTGCCTCCTCTCTTACCACTATATTTAATTTTCAAAGTCTCCATATAAATTCCTTTAAATTCTAACACTAAACTAATTATTTATTTAATTTAATATTTTTATAAAATTGAGAAGTCAACAAAAATGTCTTAACATATGTCTTTTTTAATGTTTATGTGATATATTTAATATCTTTTTAAATAATCTTTCAGCATCCTGTGATAGTAAATAATTAATTAAGGTCATTTAAATTTTTTGCATTCATTATCTTCCCATATTAGATGACTCTTTCCCATATTAATAATCTTATGATCTTTTTGGATTATTTAATTTTTATCTAATTATCATATTATTCGACTCTTAAACTTTCATATTAATATTTCTATATGATTGCTTTGGATTGTTTAATTTTTGTCTACCTCTTTTTTACATGAATCTTTATTTGCTTTGGATTTTTCAATGACCGAAATTGTTTAATATCCCTTCCTAACACAAATTAACCGAGAAGAAATAAAAAATCGAAGATCACAACAAAGCGACCCTAAAGAAAATAATCCCATGATTTTATTGAAAAATATTAATTGCAAACTAATTACTAAGTTAAATTTATCCAGAGGGAGAGAATAAACAATAACCAAATAAAATTTCAAAGGAAATCGGTGTATGCAAATACTAAGGAAAATTTTGTCCAAAATTTTTTAATGAAAAAACATACTACGTATATACAGATGCAGCCGTTATCAATTATGAAAGAAACTTATTACAGATCAATTTCGAAAGAGAATGAAGGATCATTTCAGAATCGTCCAATTTTCTAGACAAATGAATCCATTTTTCATGATCGTTAAAAAATCTCAAACCATGAAATCAAACAAGAGCATAACAAAACTCAAATTTAGGGAAAAAATATAAAGCTACCGACCCAGCCCATCTGTCCCCGGAAGGTGAGCAACTCGCTGAACGAGAATAAAGCCTATCCATGTTAGAGAGAAGACTAGCTTCATCCCCGTCCAATCCGAAATAGGATAGCTAGATCGCCTTCTTCCGATCTTGATCAGAGGAGAAGAAGAAGCGGCAGCGGATAATAGTCGAAGAGTATTAGGTCAGGAGGAAGGCAGAAGGCAAAGGAATCAAATCCACTTCTTCAATCGGTGGATGCAAGATTAATTAGATGGTGACTAACTCTTGACCCAATTCTCGTTCTACAGTATCACAATGATATTTCTCTTTTTGTCATCATGATCACGAAAAAGGAAAACTGAGTCAAGAGTTGGTTACCACCCAAATAGCAATGCATGTTGTACAATATATACACATATCAAATGATAAAGTGGTAGAATATTTTGCTACATAATCCTATCGATATTTATAAGGTGGATATCTGGACACATAACTAATTAATCATGGAGTCAATTGTTCATGTTTCTAACCGTTCTCGGTAACCGCTCAATTCAAATAATTTTGTTTCCTTGTTATTTTAATATATATTTGCCGCTTCTTACAGTTACCTAAAGTGCTTTT
>LTAE01014861.1:0-12832 GCA_001647135.1 Pontederia paniculata | reverse complement strand
ATATATTATGGCGCTTTTAGTGTAGTGCGTGTAGCGTACCAGAAAGTGACGTCACTTTCTGTACAAAAAAATATGATCACTGTTCACTTATACAAAAAGTATCGTTACTTTATGTACAAGTGCGCTACACATTCCTATATATATATATATAGTATATTCGATTCTAAACAATTTTTGTTTGTTACATGATATATATACAAAACACTGTATATTAGTATACTTGTAGATGAACTTTAAAATAGGGTTTAATATAGGTAGTTGATACATGCATTTTACAACATATTTTAAGATTTGCATTAGGCATTATTCTGAATCATTTTCACATTGCATACATCTATTTTCTACTTTATTTGATTCTATTCTTCCAAGTTTGAAATCTCCTCCTATTTGGTGTTCTTTTGTAGGAAATCACATGGAAAGGTGAAAGAAGGATAAAAAATAAACTGTATCGCAAAATGGACGTGCTCGGTAGGAAGAAATCAATATTCTGCACCTATCACGGGCCGTGACCACATGTTACGGGCCGTGATGCATCAAGATGAGCAGCAGCGTTGCGGTGCCGACATTTCAACTGATTTACGGGCCGTGATAGATCGTCACGGGCCGTTATGAAGGTTGTCACGATCACAACGATGATATCACGACCTAATGCCAAAGCGCTGCAACCTCAAATCAGACTTGTCACGGATCATTTTCCTTTGTTATGGGCCATGAAGGGTCATATCACGGAGCGTCACCGTTCATCTCAACGTCGAACATAAGTGGCAGATTGCATTTCCAAAATTGTTACGGATCGTGATGCAGGATTACAGGCCGTAAGTTGGAACAATCCGAGATGCCGAACTGCCCAGAGTCCGAGTTACGGACCGTGGCCATGATGACTCGAGGAATAATGAAGAAATCTTTAATTATGGGCCGTGACATTTTGTCACGGGCCGTGATAAAGTTCCGCAAGTTTGTTTATTCGAGAATTTGATATGATTTGACAACCAGAAAGTTTGAGATTTGATTGAGGACTTTGAAGATTAGATTCTATCATATTTCTGAGGATTTGCACAAGTTTTATTGGACTTTCATCATCACCGTTGATCGAGGAGCAGATTTGATCCAATGGTTTCATATGTAATGCTGATTTAATCCTAAGAAACCCTAGGTATAAAAAGATTTCGTTAGCAACCAGAGAGGATAATCCTGGAGGATCTTGGATAATCTTGGAGGCACAGAACTTATCTCATTTTTTCAGATTCTATCTAGAGATCGAAGGAGGTTAGGGAGAAAAAGAGAAGAATGCCAGAGAACGAATATTCCGATGGGCCACTGAGAAAGAGTTCATCATCCGTTAATGAGTTGTTCGTCGTCTTTCACAACATCAAGAGGAGTATCTTCTGTTCCATACGTCATTAGGACGAATTCTATAATCAAAACCTATTCTGAATATTTTGTGTTAGTTCTATTCATTGATTTTATTTGCTACTATAAAACTTCTATAGCATTGATACTTTTCATTGGATTGATTCTTCATGAACATGTTTGCCTGATTTTTTAGTTTGAACAATTGATCACTAATTGTGTAGTGTGGTCAATACTCTTGCAATTCGTATTCTATGAATCTGACATGTTAAGGGCGTTTTCATTTGTGGTATGTTAGGTCAATCCGTTAAGGATGATTTAATAGTCTAGGGAAACATCTTCCTGCATCTTGTGATTTTCTTCCTGAGAATAGACCCGTTAAGGGGTATTTTCTAGATTGTTTAATGCAAGATAGTTGAGTTACTCGTTAAGGGAATTCATCCCTTAGATTTGCCTAACCATCTGATGATTCAATATTGAGTTTCATATCGTATTCGATTGCTGTGCAAAATTCTGAGTACCTATCTTGAATTGAATATTATCCAACCTCTAGTTATCATCCCTATATTATTGTTATTATTATTATTATTATTATCACTTTTAGTTTTATATTATTAATTTTCTGAAATACCCATCCTGAAATCAATGTTATTTCTAATTAGCTCAGAATTCTGATTAGGTAGTTATATAATTCCTCGTGAGATCGACAACTCTACTCTTACACTTTATTACTTGTTCGACTAGTGCACTTACTAGCATTCCGATTTGCATTGTTAGCATTTTTTGCATCAAGTTTTAAGCGTCAATTGTTTTGCAACATCCAATGAATAATCAATAATATTTGATTTAATTACAAATATAACTAATATATACAAAAATATTATTTCTTACGAGAATTTACCTCTAACGAAAAGTATTTTAAAGCACATTAAAATAATAACATATTCTTATATCTCAGAACCTTTACACATATAATTAATAATAAATATTCATAAACACTTTTAATTGCAAAAAGTGCCAAAAAAATCCTAGTTAGATTCTACTTTGAGCATTTATGATTTGTTAATGTTTCTCACTAATGTTATTTGGTCAAATGCACAATCAAAGTTGAAATATGCTATTGTGCATTTTGTCTACTGCATAATCAAATGGTATAATAGCGCCCTTCAAGGAGTTTTGTCTCTCGGCATGGTGGTCGCCTCCTCTCTCCCCCATACACCGGCAAGTTTTAATCTCAGTTATTTTTTTAAAAAAATCATTGATTTCTTTTTTTTATTTTCCTCTCGTGAATTCACTTCTAGTTTAGTTCCCTTTTGTTTTTTTTTTTCGCGTCCACATAAGATTTTTCGTCTTTTTTTTATCCAAGTCATCACATTTTTTTTCTTTTACTCTCTTCCTCCATTTTTCTTTTTATCTTATTTGGCATTGTTACATATACCAAGTGAGAGAAAATATCACAGGAGAACACCATAGTTTACAAGTTTAGTTACTGGGTTACATTCTTAGTCAACTAAACTGTACGTTCATATCCTCTCTTCCTCCACGTTGTAAATCAGCTCCATGCTTCTAGTATATATTCCAAACTTCAAGTATATGTTACAGGCTTCTAGCATATTAATTTTAATCCAAGAACCTCTATTTGTAACTTAGGACTTCAAAAATTCAAGTCGGAACATGAGAAGATAAAAAAATTCAATTAAATTCATATTGTTTTCATAGTTTGAATTTTAATTTATCAAAACTCTTTCAAATGTGTTCAAATATGATATCTTTTATTTTCAATAAGTTAGATAGTAGAAGTCTTTTTTTAAGTCATATTGAGACTGAGATGAAAAAATTCTCTTTTGTTTTTAAATTCGAGACTATCTTTTGGGCTAATTTTTTAGACTTTCAAAAGCTTCAAATTCAGTAGAAATTTATCTTTAATAACCCCCAACGGATTGCACAATATCCGTAAGTTTTTTTTACGAAATTTGAATTATTTAAAATAATTATTTCATAATTGTAATTAATTGCATGTTTAATTTGAAATCAGTTTTAAGTTTTACTGAACTCCTTTCTAATTGCTCCATACATATTTATGAAATCTAAAAATAAAATACCAAACTTGTGTAGAATTCTGAATCAAATGAATTTAGACAAATAAAGAAATGAAAAATTCTTGGAATGCTAAAAACTACAAAAAAGGTTTATAAATATAATAAAAATTATTGTAAATTGCATGCATCACTAGGCACCCCGAGGATCAGCACGAATCCCCCAAGGCTCGCCAATATACGAATGGCGCAAATCACCGTAGACTAGAATATAGATGAGAGATTTCTCTTTGGATGCTTCAGGAATTTCTGATGTTACACATATTTAATAATTATTACATGAAATTAAATTCGAGTAATTTTCATTAATTATCTTTCAACTTTCACATTAACTCAAATATAATCTCTAACTTTAATTTATAACAAAAATATCCTTCAAGTTTAAGTCTGTAATTCACCTTTACCTATTATAGGAAAACACCTATATTATTATTTATATCATCTCATTTTTTATATTTTTAAAAAATATATATATTTCCATACCATTGATAAAAAATTAAATTTAATGATTATATTTTTAAAAAATATATATATTTCCGTACCATTGATAAAAAAATTAAATTTAATGATTAAAAATCTTGGTAGAACAAAATAAGAATTAAATATAAATTAATTTAGAATCAATCAAAATTTAAAAATATTTAAAACTTCATATTATGAATTACTTATTAATAATATTAAATTATAGCATAATTAGTTCAAAATATATATTAAACTATTGGCATTCTTATGTGTATAGTTTAAAATAAAGGTATTTTTTTTCTTGATTGTGTTTGCAATATGAGTTTTGAAATTTAAATCCATAATACACAAAAAATGATTATTTAAATAGATTAAGTTTGTCTAAGTTTTGATTGAGTTGAATTTTATTTTTTAGCGACTTGAGTCATGATACAATTTAGTTTGGAAGTTAAATCAATTTTTTTTATCAAAACTATTTGTAGAATAGTTAAATTAGTATCGACCGATCGTGATCACACGGGTACTTAAAATTAGTATATTAAAATACGACAGAAAAGATATAATTTTTAAAATATAGAAATGATATGACACAAATAGTAATATATATAGGTGACTCCTTATCATAGGTAAATGGGTAGTTTGATTACAAATTTAAATTTGGAAGGTATTTATGTTACAAATCAAAATTAGAGGATAGATTTGGACTAACACTAAGAGCCTGTTTCGCATCTTAAGGAATGTATCCAAAGTTTTAAAATTTCTAAAGGAATACACTTTTTAAAAAGTGCTCCTTTGAGAAAAAATCCTATTGTGAAATTATTTCTATTAAAGGCGTTTAGATGCTTTATTCAGGACAATGTCTCTTATAATCAAACAAATCTTCAACTAGCAAATTTCCAAACCTCGTCATACACAAAAAAAAAGATTCATAGGCTAAAATATTTTGTAGAGAAGTTTTTGTCGTTGCGTTGGAGACGAAATTCACGTCCGGTAATGGAAGCTTTTGATGCTGTGACCATTTTTTTTTGTTTTGGTGTGGGTGGGGGGGGAGCTTTGGCTGTGGGGAAGCCACCATTTATTTCTAGGAGAGAAGATTTGGGTGTCTTCAAAGGTGAAAAGAAAAATAAACGGAGACCGGAGCTAATTTTTTTTCCAGTGGAAAGACCTCTCTTCTAGTGGAATAGAGTCCTGCCATTTTATCACTCAAACAGATAAAAAAATAAAAAAATCAATTTATGGAATGGAAACACTGGAATGAACATTTTCCTAAGGAAAATGCACCATCCAAACAGACCCTAAAGTTGAAGGGTAGTTGATGAAAATTATTCAATTAAAATTCATGATAAAATGAAAAGGATAAGTATATATTTGAAACTAAAGATAGAATGAAAAAAATGTATTATCTTCTTGGTTATTTAAACTTTATCAATAGAGGATATGAAGAAATTGACTATGATACAACATCCGGAAATAAGAAGAAACTCTTTCTCCAACATAAATATTATACCGAACCATATTTCGTCTCTTTTATAAATTATTTTTTTTTCAAAATATTACAAAATAATATTTTTCCCTTTAAATTTTCTCGGTGGGGGAGTGTGTGCGCATTAATAAAGATTTTATGCCATTATTTTTTTCATTCATTTATCTAAACTTATCTATTTCCCCACAATGAGAGATAAAGCCCAAGAAAATATAAATAAAGTATTTGTTATTTATATTAATTTTTGTTTCATTAATACAGATTTATACATTACAACTAAGTTCTTCTAATAAAAAAAATACTCAATACGAATTAACCTTTATAACAAGATTAACATTTTCCATCTCTTATTATATTTTTTATATTTTATCCAATCACTTTCATAAAATAACAAGAAGAATAATTTAGCAAACCTTCATTAAAACATTGCCCTTGAGAATAATGAAGCAGCTAAAACTAAAAGCAATTGATATTTAATATTATATGATAATGATAATAACATAAAATGATTAATAATTCTAACGAGGTCATAAACACAAGACAATAAAATATGAAACTTGTGGAAAGCGAATTTGTAATATTATATTTGATATTATTTTGTTATTCAGATCAAGCCATAAACATATGACAGTTTGGCCGAGTGGTCTAAGGCGCCAGATTTAGGCTCTGGTCCGAAAGGGCGTGGGTTCAAATCCCACAGCTGTCATTTTTCTTTTCTGCGGGAGGTTTTTTACTTTTTTTATTTGTGTTGAAATCCCAATTCCTCGTTATTGGATTTTCTTTTCCTAATCTACACCTTAAATTCCATTTTTGTAATAAATTATATTTTAAAATGTTTAATGTTTGTGTAGCGGCTATGAGAGGTTATCATTGGAATATTGGATGGCATCTGATCAGTTGAATATGTTGAGCATTATATTTGAAAGATGTGCATTTTTTTTGTTTCGAGTTGTCTAATTTTTTTTTTTTAAAAAAAATGGAATGATAAAACGATGCGATCAATATTTTACCCCCAAATATATGCTTACTAATACTCGTGTTCTAATAAATTCACAAAATCTTGAACTCTAAACTCTAAATTCTGTGACGAACGTGGAGCCATCTATTGCAACGCCTGCGAATCTCCTCAACAGCACTGTGGTAAGTGCTTCATCCCTTCCGTTCTCTCTCCTCCAATTCCTGCAGCTTGAGACCATAAATGGCTTGTATTCGCATAGATTCCCGTTTGACACCGTTTTGAATCTGTTGAAGATGACGAATCAGACCATCAGATTGGGAGTGGGATTGATCCATGTTGGTGACTGTTGTTTAACGTATCAATTTTGGTTCCGTAAAGGAAGGCAATGGTGGAAGCAAGTTTATGCACAACGTGGATTGCTGTTTATAGTTCTTGTTGTTTTCGTTTGGTTTCAGGATTACGACGCCGTAGCTGCCACGAAAGCTGGAAAGTTGAGGCTTATGGAAGCGGAAGAACTAGTACCGGGTCCAGAGCTCGCACAATAGAGTAAATATTTTAAGTCCTGAAAAAGTTATTTTTTTAAAAAAACAAATAATTATATATTACGATGAAAGTATTCATAATAATAATAAATAGTTACAGTATTTATTAAGGAAAATACTGATTATGGTTAAATTCAGATTAAACGTATTGCAAAATTTTAAATTGAATATTTTTAATATTTTAATTTAATATTACATCCATAATTTCTGTTTTTATTTAAAAACTGTTTCTGGAGTTTTAAAAATTTTATTTTTTATATTTATAGAAAATAGAAGGAGAAAATAGAAAATGAGAAAAGAAAGAACGATGGTAAAAAGAGTAATGTAATTAAAATAGGTTAGCAACCTTAAAAAATAACTCTTCCTTACCTTTTTCAAATTATAAGATGCTAACAACTTATAAGTCCAAAATTTTATTTACAAAAAAATATTTATAGGTAATTTTGATCTACTTATAAACTAACCAAACAAGCTCTAAATCTTGCATTCACTCGCTCTTTTGCATTTCAAATCGTTTTTAATGATATTCATGTATCATACATGTGTTGCTTAAAATATCTCTATCTCTATCTCTCTCTCTCTCTTTATATGATGCACTGATCTCACCGTGAGATCAGTATTTCTGATCTCATGCTAATTTATCATATATATATATATATATATATATATATATATATATATATATTGTGTGTGTGTATACACATCTTTGTCACTGTTTTCAGAGATTTAACAAATAGTAAGGAGTAAGCACTCTTGTTTACTTGCAGATGCTTACAAATCCTTGCAGACTAATCATTGGTCATCCTGTTGATTTAACTGAATATGAAATGATCGACAAGGTGCTTAATCCTCGTTTAGCAGAACAATTGCTCTAAATTATTTGTTGTCTGATAATTGTGAATAGTAGCTATAACAATTGTCGCAGCCCTCCTCATGCTAACTACTTCCCAGGTACTTGCATTAATGAAGTCCTCTTAACAGTCAGTTGGTGGTGAACTTATGGACCCTTGGGATGGAAGCATCTGAGGTTTGTGTGATGGAATTCCTTGCAATGACATGGAAGAGTACCTGTGCTCCATGTTACCTCCATGTTCCCACACCCTCTTCTTTTCTCTCTAATTCTTTATTTATTTTGGTTCAACAACTTTAGTATCTGGTTGTTGCTTCTCTTCTTGCTATCCCCTTTGGGCCTTTATTACTTTATTGGCTTTATTCCATATGAGTGTGATTTGTCTTACATTGGCCTCATGTTCTTGCTTTACCTTACATGATTAAATCTCTGAANATATATATATATATATATATTGTGTGTGTGCATACACAAATTATGTATGCACCGTGCATGCACACATATTGAGCATTTCCTTTATTATCAATTCGCCCTCACCCAATTTATTTTGATGCCAAAGAGTTTCGACAATTTTTCTTTAGAATAGTTAGAACATATCTAAGATTACTTTCATTAATAATCTTGATCACTTGACAATGATGCATAAAATTAATATATCTGAACTTTTATTGCGTACAAGTACGAAGACACTTGAACTTGTGTGAGATACTTGTCCAAATTGGATGATCCTAATGAATGAGATTAACATGTTCTATATAGGAAACCAGAAGTTTCATTTTCCAACTAAAAAATTACTTTTAATCCAAAATATGCACCTCGAGAATTATGTTACATCGTTTATTTAATTAATACAAGGTCAATTGTGTGCTTTCTATGAGACACGAGAGGAGGACATTAGTCATTTATTTTTCACATATGTGGTGGCTAGAGAAGTATGGTGATATTTCAGATGTTCATGGATTGATACCGATCATCAGCAAATTTTTGGAGGGCTTTTAGATCAGGTGGCCAAAATATATCACAATGGGTTTATGTTTCAAGATGATGATGAGCCTCCTTTTTATTTCCTTTGGTCCACTTGGTTTCAATGGAATGGATGCATATTTTGGAGGGAAAGACATTATGTTGACAATATTATAATTTTATCAAATAGCTTGATGAGAGAGTGGGTACAATGTTGATTATCTGCTGCATAACCACCACGTAATATAATGCATTGAACTTCTAATGAATTGGATGGTTACTCTTGGTAACCATCCTTTGATTTCTCAAAAAAAATATTTAATTAATACATCTTTATATAAAAAATGCACATTTCATTTAATTCAAAACATTCTAGTTTATTATTTTATAAATAATTCCAACAACATGTAGACAATTTTCTTTGAAATATTTTCAATCAGAAAAGGAAGAAAGTTTCTCCTTTTCTTTTGACCCTACAATTTAATTTTTATCTCCCTTTTTATTATTTCCATCTATAGTTGTATGGATGGAAGAATAGAAAAGGGATACTAATATGTGAGCATGCTGATCGATTTTGTCGCTAACACTAATATATGTCGTTGCAGTATGTGCCATGCATTGAAGATATAATTCATGGTATTGTGGTCGATAACAAAGCAGATGTGAGTAACTTAGTTCATGATTTGAGAATATACCTAAGAACTATTATCCCAAAAACCATCATCTTAACCATCCACACATCAATCCAAACATGACAATACCCATTTGCTAAACCCCTTAACCTTAAGTGATACATTGCTACTCCACAATCCAAATGCGTCACCACCTCCTTCCAAGACCCACTATTACCAACAAAGGGGAACCTTCCTCAACCACAACATATGGTGAACACTTGCCAACCTCCTAGATCTCAATTTGGAGGATAGGGGAACTACAACCATGCAGATCGACCACCACAAAAATCTCCTCCTAACAAAGGACCACCAGGCGACACATATATGGAAGATTTGACAAGTAATGCAGCTGAAGGCCCCATTCTCACCTCCAAGACGCAAATGGACCCCGTAAGGAGGACCCCTTGACGTCAGTCGATCTTCATCACCCAAACCCCTAAGTAATTTATATTAAAGTTAAGTAGTTGCAATTGTCGTGGTGCAGAGAGTAGTCACTTCTTACACATTCTGAAAAATCGTTTAAGCCAACAATTATCAGACATTGTTATACTCCTTGAAATGTACATATGGTCCATGAGGAGACAAAGTATGTAGAAAGCTAGCAAGGTTCCAATTCATAAAGGAAGAGGCACATAGATTTGTGGGAGGAATTTTGATTGGCTAGAATCGAAACTCGATGAATATCTCACCGCAATTTAGACACAACCGAGCTGTTCATTGCATAATTTTAGCATAATAACATACATGCCATATGCCTGCCATCTACAAAAGTCCTCGACCAAACATCTGGAACAAGCTCTATCACTCATTCAGAGAAATATTGACCAAAATAGGTGATGCTCATGGCTAGAAATTGGTGATTTTATGAATTATATTACTAGTCCTAGAGGAGAAAATCAACAGAAGCCCTTTCAACTACATAAATGCTCTCAAGTTCAAAGACACATTATCAGTTTGCAATTTGTTTGATATGGGTGGTTCGAGGTCAAGATTCACCTAGCAGGAATAGAGCAGGGATGGAGATCCTTGCATATATTATCAGTTGATTAGAGCCCTTTATAATGTAACACCTATTGAAAACACTATTCTCCGAGGAGCGCTCAAGGTCCTTCCTAACACCAAGTCTAATCACAATCATTTACTTCTCTCGACAACAACTTGCCTACTTCCTATAATGAACCTTTCATTTCTTGGCTGTCTCACAAACTCATGGAGACTTCCAAAAGCTTTTCACCTCATCCTGGTCCCTTACAAAATTGAAATACAATCTAGTAACATGGAACTTAATATTTGGTAACTTACACAAATCAAAGGCATGTCTTATTGCCTACTTGAGGGGATATAAAGCGAACCCTCCGACACTCAGTCAATTCTTACCCAACAAAGTGGAAGCTAAGCTCCAATCAGAATTAGAGACCACCCTACTTCACAAAGATATGCGATGGTTCCAAAAAACATGTTTTGAATGGATGAAATTCGGTGACCGGAATACCAAATACTTTCACACTAAAGCAGTAACAAAGAGAAGGATAATTCACATTTATACCTAAGATTCCAACGGAAACTAAATTGAAAACCAAAAAGAGCTCAAGACATGGGTTCTCAGTCACTTCTGAATGTTGTACAATGCAGGATAATTCTACTAATCATCTATATTCCCAATAGATATCTAAGAAACACCTCAAGAATATTCACCACATCTAGAGAGCTCGATCACAGTGAAGTGACACAGAAACCTTACATATGTCACCTTATAAAGCTTCCTGTCTGAATGATTTCTAAGCAATCTTTTATTAGAAAAATTGGAACCCTCTAGCAACCTCCTAACAAGCATGCAACCTTAATATTCGAAGGGCTAACCTCATTAGCTTCGGCCAAAGAAACATATTGCTCCCATCTCAAAGTAGCCAATCCTAAAAGAAAAACAAAGTTCCAGCCTACAAGCCTATTCACAAAGAGATGTTATAGTTCCAAAAATCATGTTGTGAATGGATGATGATGTCAGGAAAGGGTATACCTAAATAGCTTGACCTAACCTCCGAAAAGCTTACCCCAATCTTCATTTTTGTAAATAATTTCTGCTGATTTACTTCCATTTTTTGCATTATGAATATTCAACATCATTATTATTGGATTTTGGGAATTTGAGCTAATTTAAGAAGGTTTTAACCAGATTCCATGATTTTAGCTATTTGAACATTCAAAATTTGAATTTCTTTCCGTTTTTGTGGTTGTAGCCGAGGAACCGGGGTAACATCCACAACTGACACCCGGATTTTGTGGAGTTGATCCCTCACCTGGCGAGATTATGGGGATTTTGAATTTTGAAAGTTCTTCTCACCTCCGGATTTTGGGGAAACACAAAATGGAAGGTCTGAAGAGGACAGGAGGACATTAAAGGAGAAGAGGACGAAGTGACCAAGGGGGAGGGTGCACGACCGGAACTTTATTTTCTTTTGCACTGAACCTTAGTTTTCGAAAAACACTATGTTGGATGGATATTATATTGCTTATGTAATTTCTGTACTCAGGATGGTCAGCTAGACTCCTATCGCCGGGATCTTGGGGAATACTCTGTTTCACCCTATTTGCTCTGAAATACTTTGAACTTTCGCTTCTATATCGTCCACTTAATCTCGTATACTAAATTGTGTTGATGGATGTGTTTTATGTTTTCATTGTTATTCGTTCGGTTCTTTCCAAGTGCGCACTGTCCATAAGGGCCTTATAGTGTTGCCACCTTCATACAATGAGCTTAGAGGTTAGTGATGAAGTTTGGGGGAACCTTAGTCCAGGTTATGCCTCCTGAGTTAAGGGATAGGTGAGAGTTTTCCCCTACCTCTGGAGCTTGACCCAGAGCGAGTGACAATTATCTTGAATTTGACTTGTAGATTTAGATAGAGAGATGAACCAAGTTGCCTTGACCTCGAGAGATGCTTGATAGGTAACTTGAGGAACAATCTCTTGGTCGGCCCCGTAAGCATATGCCACGAGAGTGGGGGCTTACTGATTAGGTTACCTCTGCGAGAGCAGGGTAATGCTCCAACCTGAGAAACTCTCTGATTGAACCTCTAGGTCCCCCTTTGAAAAGAGGTCAGTGCAGCTGAGAAGCGGTACCCCTCTGGAACTTGGTTGTCAAGATTATTATACTTTCATTGGGATTTAAGATGGTGAACTCTCTTCCGAGAGAGAGAGAGAGTGTGTGTGACTATGGTCAGATTACATTTGGTCAAGCCTTGAACCTCCACCGCGAGAGTGGGAAGGTAAAAGGTAGAGTAATTGATGCGAAGTGTGGGGTAAGATAGATGATGACCACAGGTTAGGGAATTAACCAGGATCGATCTTCTATATAAAGATGTTCTTCACTTCAAATTTTACTATTTATAAACCTATGCACACTCCTATCACCGCAAGTATACGGCAATCGTCGAGTACTTTAGGTGTCGATCCACTA
>LTAE01014859.1:0-10975 GCA_001647135.1 Pontederia paniculata | reverse complement strand
GTCTCGCAGGCGCCACGCCACCGCGAAGGCACCGGACCGAGGCCGCGGTCTGAGAAGCTGCGGCGCTCCGGCCAGATCCCGGTATCCAGCACGCCAATTATGACGTCGGCGCCGTAGTCGGAGTGCGACCAGAGGCCGAACTGGTTCCGGAGGCCGAGGAACTGAGGCGACCGCGTGGTGTGCAGCTGGCGGACGCGGTCCTCGAACACGCCGAGGACCCATGGGTGCCTGGAGAGTGCTTCGGCGTGGGACGGATGGAGCGAGGCGGAGAAGCCGTGGAACACCGTCTCATAGACGTGAAGCACCGGAAGCGGTCCTCCGCCGCAGCCGTCGGAGAACGCCGCAGAGGCGTACCAGTGCGCACTGGTAGGGAAGACCGACGGCCTCGCGCCGTGGTCGACGCGGAAGATGTAGGTCTTCTTCTTGTCGCCACGGGCCGCAGCTGAGTGCCCGCCGTCCGCCGCGGCCAGTGCAAGCTCGACGGCGAGCAGCAGGACGAGGAGGGCGTGAGAGCGAGAGGAGGCCATTGAATGAGGCGTCAGAGCAGAGTGAGGTCACCGAACTGTGAGTGTGGAATCAGTGTATAAATGTATGGGGGGAAAGTGGAGAGGTGGAGAGCAGTGATGGGGACACCAAATGGTCATCAGTGGGAATTAAAGGGTTTAGGGTTTTATTAGTTTAATCCCTCCCTTCTATATGTTTTATTAGTTTAAATACATTATGGTTAGTTAAGTAGCAAAAGAGCATCAGCTCAAGGATATGTTCCAATGTTGTTTGTAACTGTGCACGACAGTGGAATAAGATAATGAGGGAGAGAGAGAGAAAGAGGATGTCTTCATGTGTGTGTGAGAGAGAGGTAGAGGATGTCTTTATGTGTGAGAGATGAGTCAGAGATGTTTCTCATGGTGGACAACTGGAGACCTGTTTTGGAGTTATCTTTTTTAGTAGCTGCATGCATTGAAAGCCTCGCAGCGGTCTGATGTTTGAACTTTGGAAGATGATGTTTTGATTAATGTGTAAAGTGTTTACTGGTGAAAGTTGCATTCAGGTTGGTTTGAACTTTGAAAAATAAAATAAATTGTTGGCACACACGCTTTGTGATTTATTTTATTATCATAGATATGAGAGTTGAATCATTGTATACACTTGAAAAGTTCTGTAAGATTCCCACACCTTGTTATGTTATGATGATATCAGGATATTATACTGTAAAAGTGGTAAAGTACCTTAAGAGTAAATATTGGTGTGTTTGCCATTTGCTGTGAAACTATGCAGTGCTGTTTTTCCAATCTTCTGTGACTTTGCCTGCCAGAATTCCTCCAATGGCTCCTGTAACCTGAACAAAAGCTCTACCAAGTAACTGTTTTATGATAAAAAATATCGAAGCAGACATTAATGTCTTCAATGGCTATAAACCATTTGCTCCAACAACCATTTGGTTTCACTTGTTTTTACTGTCTCCTCCAGATTTACTAATGCTACCCAACAACCAGCACTTTTTTAATCCGGCCAATGCTGCCATGTGCAATCTGACAATATTGTCATTGGAATAGGTTTATTCGTCTATAAAGGTATAAAGATATTTTGTTGGAACTATACGGACCTACTTTGAACATGTTACAAATCCATGGTTATAGGACCATAATGTACATATAATATAACATTTCCAACTTATGATAAAACCACTGTAAATAATTTGAACTTTATTCTAATCTTCTCATTGTAGTGTGATTATAACACCAGCATTAAAATTACTTAGAACTTGACTTGTATTAGTTATGAAACCACTTTAAACCTTTGTCTTAGACAATTATATCCACATTTTTTTGTCTATATCTTTTGTGCATCATTTATTGTTATCAGTTAGTCTTGTGGGCGAAGAAAATCCACAGGTTTACATCAAGTCCATTTGAGATTGGATCTTACTTAAATAATAATACGAGAAAACCAGTAGAGAGTGAACAGTTTTGCATACGAAACTAGTAAGTGTTCATTATAATTCTCTTGTAATATTGCTCTAAAACAACCTTTATAATGTTGCAATGTGATTTATTAAAGAGAAAAACAACAGTGCAGTTTTAAAATACCTGATATACTAATTGAGGACATCTTGAAAGGATTATTCACCTGAAAAAAACAACAATTTTCACCAGGACAATCAAATTTGAGGCTATCCTGAACGGACAATTCACCTGAAGTTTAAAACAGAGGCTTTCAACTTGATGTCTTGATGATATATATGATAGAAGAAAGATGAAAAACTAGTGACAGTACCATGTTAATTAATGTCATCAGCATTTTTGCCTTTCTCCTTTAAGCTAGTGGATGACCTAAACATTCAAGTTTCCTTCATGGATAGTAAGCACAAGGAACAATTTAGCGTCAGCTCCGGCACAATACATGGCCAGGAACTATGAAGTACATGTACATGGGTCCATTACATATAATATATGTGACTAGTATGTTGTGGTCATCATAGCATAATTCCGTATAAATCTGAGCTTGTTCAAGTGCACTTTTCCATGGGAATTGTCCGCATGGCAAATGCACCGAGGGGCGAGAATGATGTGCTGCCACAGCGAGAAAAGACTCATAAAAGTTTGAGTGTAATTTCTTGATCTCTGAAAGCAATACTTAATAGTTGATACAAAAGTACCACGGGACCATTGTTCATACATGATAACATACATACTTGTATAAGTAGCACTGCACCCTGGAAGCCAGTATTTTTTATGTATGAAATGCCATGAGTTATCAGTAGATGCAAGACAATCTGCACAAAACAATTTTCACTATAACAAAGTGATTGATGCAACTCTTAGATCTTTTTAGTACAATCTCAACCACATGCTTTTGGGACATACATGGTTCATTTAGTTCTTTTGAGTCATGAACTACCAGAGAAATACTTTTATTATCTCAAAATTTGCATTTTTCAGTATGTATCCGAGTGATTGATGTAACATTGAATCTCTGTGATACAATCTCAACCACGAAAAACTACTTTTCATCCAGCTTTAGGGGCATAATTCGTTCCATTCTGTTGGAGCATGGTCGACAAAAGGAAAAAATCTCATCATCTCAATCTGGTAAAAAATATTTCTCTGATTTTTCAGGTTCATGTTTTAATATATTGCTTTATTTACCACCGGCAAGGAAATTTATCCAAGTGGCATGCAATTCAACAAAGGAGTATTTATATATATATATATATATACATACATGTATGTATGTATGTATGTATGTATGTATGTATGTGTGTATGCATGTGTATATGTAAGTATGTGTGTGTATGTGTGTGCCCATGTGTGTAGATGAATTTGATGGTGTCCACACTCTTTAGAGTTGTCGGAACAAAGATAGATGGCTAAGATTATATAGAGAATGGTTTGCAAAGTTATTGATCTGGATGACTCCAGTTAGAATATAGAAGAGAAGGCCTGGAAATAGGCAATATATGATAGAAGTAGGCATATCTCCATTATATGGCTGACAGCATCTAGAAATACTTAATAAGTACTAATTCTGATACGTGGAGCGAGGATGCAAGGGACATCAAATATAGAAGACTTCTACTTGGGCGTGAATATTTCCCACATAGGAAAAGAATTATTTATTCCTAAAGATCAAATATAAAGAAAAAAATGTTTCCGCAAAGGAGTGGAAATATGAATACAAAATTATAGTGGACGTAGAGGTTCGGTGTGAATACATATAAAGGGGCTACATCGCTTTTGTATGATTGGAGAGATGTCTAATTCCTCTCTTAGTTTTTATTGTAGATCACAAATTATTTATTGTAGATCTGATTTGACAAACTATTATATAATTACATCATCTGAAATTGGCTTCTAAAAGATCTTAGTTTTTCTCAAAGAGAAAGATTGTATCAAATCAGAATATTATGGCTGCTAGGATAGAAAAAAAAGCACAGAAACAATGGATGGAAAGAGAAACTGGCCTTGACACAAGTGGAATAAAAGGCTATATAGCTAATTCAGGGGGTATTATTAAAGAAAAGAGCATAATGATAAAACCCATTAAGAAAACAGAGACGGGCCAAACGAAAAACTTATCAACGCATCATATCTGTATGCATACAGGACATTCTCTTTTTTTTAAGAGGTACAAGACATTTTTAAATGAGCTCATTAACCTCTATACAAGACTTGGTTATGTTTCAGTTTTTTTTCCTTTGAGAAGGTTATATTCCAGTTAAAGGACCAGATTTTGGTAGTTGGAAGCCCCAAAAGGTGTTCCTTTGGTTCTCCTAAAAAGCCTCTTGATCCCTAGTAACAAATGTTAAAGTTTACAAGCTAAAATGCAGAAAGATACTCTTATTATACCCAAAGTTTCCACATTCATTTGAGAACTGAAACTACATAGCTATGTACAACTGAAAATCAGAACCAGTTTCATAATCGATAGAATGCAACTTGAGGTTAATTAGAGTGTAACTTCATTATATAATTATACTAATCTCTCCACTCTAGTTTATTATATATTAATTGCCACAACATGAAGAAGAGATGTCATTGAAGAACAGGTCAATTGAGATTTCTCCATATTTTTTTTTGAAAGGTTTTTTGTTAATTTTTTAGAGGGTACTACTAATATTGATAAGATTAGTGTTCCCTTAACAGAATATTGTTGCAACGCATTTTGCAGTGACAACCTTCTTGATAAATGGATTTTTTATGCAGAATGGACAAAGCACAATATGACATATCTTGTTAGAATTTTTTTTATCCCACTGTAATTTTTCATGTTATTCAGAAATAAAACTTCATCCAGTCACTGCATCAATGAACTTACATAAATCATGAATACAGTCAATTGGATAAATCAAAACGTATAAACATGGAGTAACAAAAAAAAGTAAGCGAAAAATATATAAATACATGGAATCCTTGCGAGACTACAAGGAAGGTATAATACATATTGTTGTTGTCACAAGCATACAAGTCCTTTTACAGGAGTTCTATTCAAGATGATATATGGGAACAATTATTGAAGACCATAACTGGATGCAAAATTATTCATGCCCTCAGGTTAGTATACAGTTCCTAGCCGAGACAAGTTTAGGCAAAAGGACAGACCTAACCAATCAAGGGGCTTGAACACGTGCAACAAGACTTAGTAATCATATTTCTTAGCAGACAAACCAAATACATCGATTATGTGACACCCAAAGGAAAAGAAAGTTCATTTCATCATAATCAGTTAGATTGAGAATAAACTTCCTTTACTCCAGAAATTATCAGCTTGTACATTTGACCATAATTCTTTTTTACTGCTACATGGTCCAGCTGAGTAAGTGTAGCTAATATCAGTGCATCGTATATAGTGGTTGTCAATTTGTCATGACTCATGCCAAATATTAAGAGCTAAGGAACACACATATATGTGTTAGTTTCACGAGATCACAGAAGTGGATGAGCAAGTTCAACTCAAGAAAAGACATTTCTTGTAATGATGTTGCTTCTAAGATGCAACAAATGCAAAACCCCTCCATTAGCATTTTTACCTTCACTATTATGAAATTTTAAGAGTTTACATTTGGAGTGAGAATGTGTAACTTATTTGTTTAGTACTCTATTTTCCTATTTAGTTAGGATTTTATTTATCTTTGAGATTTGAGTCCGGTATCCAAGAGGCTATTAAATAAAGGGTAGATGTAACATCAACTGATTGCAAAAGAGGATAAATCAGCCACATTAAATTGTATCCCCATCTATTATCCCTAGGGAGAAATCTCATCCGAGGTGGTTTACGCCGCTGATCTGGAGCCTGAGGGAGAATCTTGGGGATCCTTGGTGACCCTCCCCACGAGGGGGCTTGGGTAATATTATGTCTGTAAATCTCCATCTCTGAATAAATATTTATTTGTCTCTACCTACGAACTAGTCCAGTTAGGGGTGAATCTCGTTAAATATTGGTGTCCTTTTCTGTGTATGATTTCTTCTCTCGCATACAATTTCAGCAACAAACTGATATCAAAGCAATGTCTTAGTACATCAGTAACAAATTGATATCAAAGTAATCTCGTGGTATCATCCGTAACAAATTGATATCAGAGTAATGTCTTGGTATGATCCATGGCAAATTAGTTTCAGAGTCAGGTTATGATCCATTATCAGAGAGAGACTCATCGGCGATCCTCCATCAGGCGAAGAGAAGACGTCAATGACAACTCTGATAGGACAAATTTAAGAGCGGAGATGGCAACACTACATTGGAAGGATGTCATTGTTGCATGAGCGTGCATTCGTGCGGTGCCGAATAGGCAAGGCTCTCCCGCGCACCTATACTAAATTTAGAGTCTTGCCTGAATTTAGAGTCAGGTAGTCGCCACAACACCAGAAATTGAGTCTGTCTGTCTAACAGGCCTCTGAATTTAGAGTCTGGTAGTCGCCACAACACTAGAAAATCCAAGCAGCCTCTGAATTTTGATCCTGAAATTGAAAGGACTGTTAGACAGACCAGAAGAGAGGCTAGAAGATGGCAGACAACAATAATCCTCCACTTCCACCACCTGTCCAACAACCTGCTTATCGGACCATGAGGGATTACACTCTTGGTCAACTTGCAGAAAGACCATGCAGCATCACATTGCCTCCGGTAGACACCAACTTTCAAATTCAATACGGGACAATGAAGATGATTTAGCATGATCAATTCAGTGGCAATCAAGGTGAAGATCCCTTCAGCCATATCAGGAAGTTCATTCAATTATGTCACCCTTTTAATTTTATTGGAGTTTATGATGATGCAGTTAGGCTTCGTCTCTTTCCCTTCTCCTTGAGAGGGAAAGCATCTACTTGGTTATCTACCTTGCCTGCAGGTACTATCACTACATGGGAGGGGATGAAGCAATGCTTTTTCAATAGGTATTGTCCCCCACAGAAGGCAGCAAGGCTGGTCTCTGATGTCAAGTTCTTCACCCATCAGGACTCTGAATCAATGCATGAGACATGTGAGAGATTTAAAGAATTACTCTCTAAAATACCCCAGGACCTCATGCCTCTTTATGAGCAGATCCAGTATTTCTACAATGGTGTCACCCAGCAAGTCAAGAACCTGCTAGATACATCATCAGGGAGCACTATCTTTGAGAAATCTCCTTGAGATTTGTACAAAATAATTGAAAACCTGGCTCTAACCAACTGGCAGAATGAGCACTCCAGAGTTCCCAAGAACAAACGAATTTATCAAATGGACAACTCAACACATTTAGCAGCCCAGTTGGAAGCTCTGAACAAAAAGATGGAAGCATTGATGGGCACCAAACTTCCTATTCAAGCTGTGGATACCCAGGACTTATGTGATATTTGTGGAGAGGGGCATCCTAATCATGAATGTTCCAAAGGAACTAACTCTTCTTCTTTTTTGGTTCAAATGGAAAATGCTAATTATGTTGCCAATAATTTTTTCAGGAATAATCAATAGGGCAATGGATTTGGCTTAAGGATGCAGCCCAACTACTCATGGGCAAACAATAGAGGACCTACATCTGGATTTCAACCACGCAATGAGGACAGAGCAAGACCTGACCAAAAGTCAAACTTGGCAGACCTGCTAAAAAAATTCATTGTCTCTGTAGATACCAAGTTCACAAATCAAGAGGCATCCATAAGGAATTTAGAAACCAAGTGGGACAACTTGCAAATATTATTGCTGGTAGACAACCAGGAGCCCTCCCTAGCAATGCAGAGAAAAATCCAAGGGAGGAAGCTAAGACAGTGACTCTAAAGAGTGGAAAAGAGTTGCCAAAACCAAGATCTCCACCTGCTGAATCAAAGGATATTGAAGATGCTGCTCCCCCAGAATCCCAAAAGAAGAAAGCAAGGGAGTTCACTGTTCTAGAAAAGCTAGGGAATCTTTCTTTCCCCCAGAAATATCGCCAGGAGCAGTTGGACTAGTAGTTCATTAGATTTTTGAAGATTTTTAAGGAAATCCACATCAACATTCCCTTTCATGAAGCCTTGAAGCAAATGCCCACATATGCAAAATTCATGAAGAATATCTTGTCAAACAAGAGGAAATTTGAAGCTACAGGGCTAGTCAAAGTACCACAGTGCTCTGCTGTTTACCAGGGGGAGCTACCTGTGAAGGAAAAGGATCCTAGAAGCTTCACAATTCCCTGCGCTATAGGGAATCTCTTTTGCTCTAAAGCCTTGTGTGATTTAGGTGCTAGTATTAACCTGGCACCATACTCTATATTTCTGAAACTTGGCCATGCAGAATTGAAGGAAACATTTGTCATGCTCCAATTTACTTATCAATCTATGAAGAAACCCAAAGGACTATTGGAGGATGTGCTAGTCAGAGTAGACAAATTCATCTTCCCAGCAGATTTTGTTATCCTAGATATGGATCTTGGAAGACCCTTCTTAGCTACTGGTAATACCCTGATTGATGTACAAAAAGGTCAGATCACACTCAGGGTCAACAATGAGACATTAAATTTCAATATTGCTAATTCTTTGAAACAACTTGCTAACTTATCGTGTTTCTCTGTGGATATAATTGATGAGGAATTGAGTGAGGATGTTGAGCATATTGTCTCAAAAGCCATTATGGACCCATATGCTATGGAGGGAGAACTATTGGAGGACATCCCAAATACTTCAGAGCAGGAGATGGTTGAGAACTTACCCACCATCAAAGAACATTCTAATACCAATCCAAGATCTGAGCCGAAGGAATTACCAAAGCATTTGAAGTATGCTTTCCTAGAAAAGGATGCTTATCATGTCATCATTTCTGCTGATCTGACTGGTGACAAGGAGGAAAAATTACTGACAATCCTCAGAAAATGGAAGAAGGCCATTGTTTGGTCTATTTCAGATATAAAAGGAATTTCTCCAACTGTCTGCATACATAAAATCCTCATGGAAGACAATCACAAGCCAACAACACCGTTTCAGAGAAGGCTAAATTCAACTTTGAAGGAAGTAGTGAAAAAGGAGGTAATCAAACTTTTGGATGCAGGCATCATTTATCCCATCTCTGACACTGCATGGATTAGCCCAGTGCAAGTGGTTCCTAAGAAGGGTGGGACAACAATAATAAAGAATGAACAAAATGAGCTAGTACACATCAGGACTGTCACAAGATGGCGTGTGTGCATCGATTATCGCAAACTCAATGAGGCCACACGAAAGGAACATTTTCCACTGCCCTTTGTTGATCAGATGCTTGAGAGAGTTGCAAGACACAGTTTCTATTGTTTTCTTGATGGTTATTCATGTTATAATCAGATTCCTGTTGCACTTGAGGATCAGGAGAAAACTACTTTTACTTGTCCCTATGACACATTTGCATACAGGAGGATGCCATTTGGACTCTGCATCACTCCTCCTACTTTCCAGCACTGCATGATGGCAAATTTCGTAGACATGAATGAAAAGATTCTTGAAATATTCATGGACGATTTCACATTGTTTGGTAGTTCTTTTGATAATTGGCTAACAAATTTAGAATATGTTTTGCAGTGCTGTGAAGAGACTAATCTAGTCCTCAACTAGGAGAAGTGTCATTTCATGGTACAGGAGGGTATTGTCTTAGGCCACAAGATCTCTGAAAAGGGAATCGACGTGGATAAGGCAAAGATTGATGTTATTTCAAATCTCCTGCCTCCTACAACAGTCAAAGGAGTGAGAAGCTTCCTAGAACATGTTGGCTTCTATCGCCGATTTATAAAGGACTTCTCAAATATCACTAAACCCCTCACCAATCTCCTCTCAAAAGATGTCAAGTTCTGTTTTGACTCAAACTGTATCATTGTTTTCAATCTGCTGAAGGAAAAGCTTATCAGTGCCCCAGTTATTGTAGCACCAGATTGGAGTCGGCCCTTTGAGCTGATGTGTGATGCTAGTGACACCTCCATTGGTGCAGTGCTGGGTCAGAGGCGAGAAAAGATTTTCAGAGTTATCTATTACGCCAGTCGCACATTGACACCAACACAGATGAATTATGCAACTAATAAAAAGAAATTTTTAGCTGTAGTTTTCGCTTTTGATAAATTTCGCTCTTATCTAATTTGTTCAAAGGTGATTGCTTACACTGACCATGCAGCTATAAAATACTTGATGACAAAGAAGGATGCAAAGCCTCGACTGTTCAGATGGATACTCCTTCTACAAGAATTCGATGTGGAAGTGAGAGACAAGAAGGGAACAGAAAATGTGGTAGCTGACCACCTCTCACGATTAGAGACTGCACCCAGTGAAGAGACAGACATCTTGGACGACTTCCCAGATGAGCACATCTTCAACTGCACAATCATTGCTGATGTAAGGTTGATTACTAACTCTCCTTGGTTTGCTGACTTTGCCAATTTTTTAGCAGGGGGATGGATACCTACTGGATGGACCTTACAACAGAAAAGGAAATTTTTTTCTAATGTAAAACATTATATCTGGGAAGACCCATATTTGTTCAGGGTCTGTGCTGATTAGATCATCAGACGTTGCATTCCTGATGAAGTACTTCAGGGCATAATAGTCATTGCCACTCAAAAGAACCTGGAGGACATTTTGGACCCAACAGGACAACTGCTAAAATTCTAGATAGTGGGTTCTACTGGCCCACAATATTCAAGGATGCCCAACTATTTTGCAAATCCTGTGATCGTTGTCAAAGGATAGGTAACATATCTAAGCGAAATGAGATGTCCTTACAAAACATGTTATATTGTGATATATTTGATATGTGGGGCATAGACTTTATGGGACCCTTTCCTAAATCTTTTAACAATGAGTACATCTTAGTTGTTGTGGACCAAGGTTGTCAAACTCTCGAGTCAAACTCTTAAACTCTTACGAGTTTAAGAGTTTAGGTAAGCAAAACGAGTCAAATCGGCATAAACTCTTAAATAACCTAAACTCTTAGATTCTACTAAAAAATAATTTTAAAAATTATGTAAACTCTTATAGACTCTTATAGAGTTTATACGATTTTACGAGTTTGT
>LTAE01014858.1:0-10976 GCA_001647135.1 Pontederia paniculata | reverse complement strand
AATTCATGAAGTTGGGATGTGTCCATGTCTCTAATCCAAGGAGGAGAATTGTTAGATTATGTATTAGGACCTGATGTGTTATGTTTATGTTATATATATTTGTATTTGTTTAGTTTTTCTGTGGTAACAGTTATGAATTGCCACAGAGGCATATTAGACAGTTTCTTATGTTTAGTGGTCAGTTAGAGTCAGTCAGTTAAACTTATTAGTGTCAGTTACTTTCTGTGTTGTACTTGATGTTCAATGGGAATATCAGAAAATAGTGTTGTTCATTGCATCAATTCTGTTCTCTCTATTTTCTTCAAACATAAACTGTTTGAGTTTGTGAATTCTGTAAAATCATTACAGAATAGAGAGTGAGAGTGTGTGAGGATTGAGTGAAAACAACTACACGATGCACTTCATGTCATGTAAGCCTTCTGTTAGTTTTAAGTGTGAAATCGAGACATTGATTTTAACGTATAGCTCAACCAAATATGTTTGCAGCAAATGATGCTAGACAATTGCTAATCAGGCATTACACCCCCTTGCAGAATCCCTCATGTCATGTGAGCCTATGCGCTTCATGACTGAACAAGGGGAAGATCTGTGCCCTTCATGTCATGTGAGCCTTCTGTTAGTTTTAAGTGTGAAATCAAAACTGTGATTTTAACAGAAATCAACCAAATAGATTTGCAGCAAATGGTACTAGAAAATTGTTAACCTGCCAACAAATTACATATGACAATGTTACACCTGCTTGTTGAACTCCTCCAGTTGCATGAAGTTTGTATTCAATCATGTTCAAAGTACCTGATTGAACAAGCGGAAGACCTTATGCACTTCATGTCATGTGAGCCTTCTCTTAGTTTTAAGTCTGAAATGAAGACTGATTTAACAGATAACTCAGCCAAATAGTGCTAGATAATTGTTAGTCTTGCAACAAATTATTGATGTAGGTGCGCTTAGTCATTATTCTGTTAATTATCTCTTCTGATATTTCTTTTTGGTGGTTCTCTTTATAATGCTTGTGGTTCAAAATGTTTGTTTCCTGCAGTTTTGTTTATAACTTTTTCTACTCGTTGACTCCTGACCACCTTTCTTCAATCTCAGTTTAGTAACTCTGGAAATAATCATAGTAAATAGACATATTTAAGTAATTTTAAGTAGTCTAGATTCATTTTCCGTTTTTTATCCTTGTTTCCATAATGCTTGTACATGCTTATCAACTTATCTAAGTCTTGTAACGCTGATTTTTTTTATGTTATTCAAGCCTGATCTTTCCAAATCTTCTATGCTAGAATTAACTCATTACGTGTCTAACTTGTTAGTTAATGTTGAATGAACATAATAACTCTTGAACAGCCTTCTGCATTCCAAATTAAACTTTTTTATGCAAGTTGAGCATGTTACATGCTTCATTCTTCACTTTACTGGATCAACTTTCTGTATCAGAACTGTGCATCTTTTTGTTTAATATTTCTTCTTTCCTCCTTTCTCTAATGTAGCATTGATTCTGCAGAGCCAGCTAAACTCATGACAAAGTTTTACTTGAAATTCAATACCATGAAGCTTATTCTCAAAGCTCCTGGAAGTTGCAATGTAGAGGATGTGCTTCAGATTGTTTCACGCTCTGAAGAGCTATCTTGTATGTGACGATAATAATTAATATATTTCTCATTTGAGCTAATCCGATTGATAAATTCTTAAAAGTAATTATAGGGATTCAGTTGAGGCGCAATGAAAAGAAACTTTTAAATGATATCAATTCAGATAAAGATGGCCGATTGAAATTTCATGTCCTTGGTGACAATGGCAAGAAGAAAAAACGTATCCAGAAAAGAGAGGAAAAAATCTTTCTTCTAGCAAACGACTGCTTAACTGGGGATGCTTTGGTTCATGATTTGTCCCTCAGCCAGGTATCCTCCTCAGAATTTGGGGTTTGACACTTCATAATATCTTATGTAGTGTCTATTTTTGTGCAGGATGTAAACTCCATATGCACTAATGGTTGTAGAATAGCCAAATGCATGAAAGATCTCTTCATACATAAGAAAAGTTATAAGGGTGCAATTAGTTCAATAATTCTTGCAAGGTGCTTATCCCAGAGGCTCTGGGATGATAGCCCTTACTTGCTGAAACAACTTCCTGGCATTGGAATGGTCACTGCAAAGGTTTCACATTACTGACCAAGTTTCTTAGATGTGTTCCTTCTTTTATGGCATTGTATATGTCTTTTTAGTTTAACTGATCGTCTTGTTTCTTTTCAGGCATTGCGTTCAGCAGGAATATGTACATTTGAAAGTATGGCAGAAGCTGACCCCAGAAAAATAGAGATAGTGACAGCTCGTAAATATCCATTTGGTAACCATATTAAAGAATCATTGTTGTCACTTCCTCCAAAGGTTGACTTAAAAATAGAGGAGGCTGACTGCAAAAGGCTAGGGAAATCTAAACTGACAATAACTTTAACTCGTCCCTGGCAGTCAGCTACTTATATTAAACGCCATTTTGCAGATATGGTATGCTCCTGATTTGCTTTCATGTAATAAATATTGCTACATAAGAATAGTCGTCTCATCTTTTATTAGTTTAATGGCATTCATTTTTTGTGTGAAATTAAAATCATGATCTTCTTGCAGTTGGTAGGCTCAGAAGAAGATAACATTGTCCTATTCCATGAGAAGATAAGGTCATAATCTTCTTCATGTGAATATATGAACATAGCTTGATTGACTTTTACTCACTAAAATATCATGTTTACTTCATTTGTTCATGTCTTTAAAATCAACTGCGTTATTCACAACAGAGTGGAAGAATTTTCCAGGTACTATATCTGGAGCATTCAATTGATTTCTTATTCTTTTAGTCACTTTGGAACTTGAGACTTGAGATATGTGATAATATAGAAGTTTCTACTTTGTTTAGCTGTCTTTGTATGTGTTTCTTCTCTTAATTGGGGCTTCAAGACTTCGTCCTGCATTTTATGAGATGGAAGCGTCCTTTAAAAAGCTTAGATATCAACTCATTCATTTATATTAATATGTAGTTCGCCATAGATAAAAGTAATCTGATATTTAAAAGTAACAATTCCTTTTTAGGACATCTTTGATCATCACCCATCATTAAAGTATGATTTGAGATCCTTCAAATTTCACACATCTTTAAATTCCTAAAATGGAATAACATTATTATATTTCTTTAGAAATGCCTTATTATTTGTATTTCAATAGTGATCAGCTCTTAGGTCATTTTATGATTTATGACAACATCTACGAACCAACCAATTGGGATAGAATAACTTTTCTATAATTCAGAACAGATTATTCTTCCAGAAGACTAACTTTCATATTTTACTGCTGCTATATTATTTCAGTAAAGAACTTATAAATTAATAGGCAGATAGGTAGGGGGCTAACATTTTGCATACTCCTGGTCTAGTGCTCTGAATGCACATGGGGAATTGTATCGACTGAAAATGTCTTGTTTCCTTAAACCACTATTGTATTAATGATTTAGTTTACCTCCCATCTACGACATTTTAATATTATGATGTACCTAATAAAAAGAAACTGTTCAGTTATTTAGCTTTCAATCTTACTTTCTATTCACAACAACATAATATATATATATATATATACATATATATATATATATATATATATAATTTGTCTTGCAGAAGGCATCCATTTTGTGGTTTAGACATGCCTATGTGTGTAGGTGATGCTTTTCACATGGCTACACGTCCTAATTCATTTGGATCACTAGTTCATAAGACTAACCTAGTTGTATGCAGTTTACTATTTGTCTTTTTTCTCAAGTGACTGGGAATTATGTCATGTCTTCATAGCACATGCCTATGTGTGAAGGTGATGCTTTTCGCATGGCTACAGTTTCTAATTCATTTGGAACACTAGTTCATATAGATTAACCAAGTTTTATGCCATTTACTATTGTCTTTTTTTCCTCAATTGACTGGGAATTATATTCATTGCATCTTTAGGAAACCTACCAGTAAAGAAGTTTAGACAAATATCTATTTTGCACACCTTTGGAACTAAACTAGTGGTACATACCTGAAGTATTGGTCGCCTGGATTATACTTGGCAATGTTGTTGCAGCACACAAACACCACAGTTTAAATTCACAAGCCAGGGCAGCTAATATGTATAATTCAACGATTTACTAGACAGTTTTGGGCATTTCCAGGTGCATCCAAGCAACGGACTATAACCTTGAATGTCCATCATATCACCTTCTGGATGTGTGTATGAGCATGATTAATGTCTTCTATGTTTTTGCATTAGAATAGTTTGAATGTCTAAGATAATAGAGGGACTAAAATTTCCCTTCCTTAGCACACTTCCTTCACTCTTAATTATCTGACTGCGAAAAAAGTCGTATTGATGAAAGGTTCTTATTGTTATGTAGTCCATATACTATGAATATTCTTGTCTCGTGTCCCATGAATGCCAGGGTCACAGTAAAGGCTGATCTTCTATACGAAGAGTATGGTAAGATCAGTTATTTCAAATTATGGTTAGTGAGAACTTTCAATAAAAGCTGACGTCTTTTGCTTTCTTGCTCTGTATCATGAAGTTGGTCTCGATGTCCATGAGAAGCTTGTGGTCACAAATGAGATCAGATCTACAATGGATCAAGGAATATTTGATGTGCCATCTCCAACTTATACTCTTCCAAAGGAAATTATTGTTATTGAAGATGAGAAATCCCCTTCCGAAGTGATACCTGAAGAAGCTCAAGATTTAGATAAGTTGGAAGGCGTTTGGTCATCTATGTATGTGGGTTTTTCGGCATATATGAATTTAAAACTGCCATGACTTTGAGTTATTCCTTTGGTCAACTTTTTTCTCAATCGGTCAACTCATTTTCTCTACTAATGCCACAGGCCAAGTTTTGATCTCCTTCGGGAAGAGGAAGATGCAGGTATGATTGTCACTCACTATTTTTCATTTCCCTCCATGTGGGATTTTCTTTTTCGATCGTCAGAGAAGTCAAATCTGGTGTCAGATGTTTTGATCTTGGAGACTGGGGAGGCCAGCTGCAAAATGTTTACCGAAGATTCAATATTCGACCACATACGTAAGAAGTCAAAAATATTTCCTTCTCTCGCATCATCGAAGGCTATGGAATTTTCAGACCCCTGCTTGGCTCTGACAACGAAAGGCACACCGAGGGGCCATTTTCCGGTAGAAAATAAGATTGCCACAGATTCTGAGCATATCGATTCCTTCCTGGACCTCAATGCTATGAACTCCCTAGCACAAGCAAGTGAAAACGTTCGTATGCATGATACGAGAAGCTTTAGCGACATATCAAAGGTGGAGCTCTTCAGGATGTCATCCTCGAAGGCCTCGCCAAAACCTCTTCGAACTGGCTCCTGCCTTATTCAACCAAGTTCCGTTTCCGAAAGGCAGTACAGTTTTCAGCATTCCCCAGGTAATGCACAAAATGATCATCGAGAAGCATCTTTCCTTGGGTTTAAGAGTGTTTTTTCCTTTCTTTGACAATGTGCATGTCATAGGAAATATTACTGACAGCAGAACAAACGCATAGGAGAAAATATAAAAATGTATCATTGACTTGTGGCATGGCTCCGGAAGTGTGGTTTTTAACTTTGCTACAAAATAGCAGTTGAGATATTTTCATTTTTAGTTTTGGTATTTTACCTTATTTGTGATGCAAGTGCAAGGACAATATACATCAGTAATAGGCACCTTCATTCTTATACTAGTGGTAAGTGGAACAAACGCGGAGTATATAATCATGGTGCCTTTGGCATGTGGCATGGCTTTAAGAAGTATAGTTCTCAAATTTGTTACAAGATATTTCATCGTCCTAGTATTTACCTTCTTTGTAATACAAGTACAAGAGCAATATACGTTATTGGTAGGCAGCTGCATGCTTATATTGCGGACGGTGGTACAAACGCACAGGAACAAATATATTCATGATATCTTTGACATGTGGCGTGGACTATGAAATTTATATCTTGTTACAAAATAGATCTGATTTTAGTATTTTACCTTCAATCATTTGTGATAGTGCTAGGGCAACATTTGATTGGTAGGCACCCGCATGACAGTGCTGGTGGTTTTTTATTGAATGAAGTTCGCTCGAGCCCTAGCCAATTTGAATTATTGATAGGAATAAATTTCAATTAGTATCTTCAATTTTACGTTTTCTTCTTAAATTGTCCATGAATTTTATTTTATTTAGCTTTCTTCTGACCATTTCTCTAACCTAATATTGGTCAAATACCGGTCTACACTAGGATGGCTAGGCAATCAAATATTGAGTAGCATAACGAAAGTTTAATATTTGAATATATACAATATACGGAATAGTGGTAATAATATGTTACAATTACTTGGTATTACATGTGAGTTATAAATTGACCCGAAAGGAGATTTGATATTTGAGATGATGTTTTATTATTAATTTTCTGATATTATATTAAGATATCATTTGTAAGTTATTATTTTTGTCAAAAATTGAATATTAATGTTGTAACGATCTTGTGATGGGGCTTCTTATTGTTTAATATTACTTATGATTGTTTTGTCCTTTATTCAATTTCCTCATCAGTTGCGAATTAATGCTAACACTAATTTCATTCTCATGGCACAAATTTCTATGTGTGGTATGAGAATATTCATCATACTTTTGGAGACATGAATGCTTTAAGAATCTCTGAATCTCTTAATATTATTAGTGAGAGTACCTCTAATGAAAAGAGGAAAGTAGAAAAGTGTGAGCGGTCCATTTTAAAAGCATTTAGAGGTATCATGCCAGAGGATATAAAAATATATAGGATTTTCTTGAAACTCTTAGAGAAATTGTTTGCTACGTACAAAACAAAGTTGGCAAGCTTGATCCAGTGAAGAATAAGGGAAAATGAAATATTATGGAGTACATCATATCCATACTTCAAACTTATATTTAAGTTGAATTTATCTAACTTACTAGTGCTTTTGATTCAGTTATCTTATTCGATACATTTTGGTCAGTTTAAGATGAATTATAATTGTCAAAAGGATTTTTTTATTCTTAAATTAGCTCATCTCTCATTGTGCTCGATAAGAAAAAAAATTGAAGTATGAAAACATAAAAACTAAACTACTTACTTGGATATCACTTCCAAGGATAAGAAAAAGGTTCTAAAGAAAAAAATTCTAAGGGAAGTTGCATGTGCAATATCACAAAAGAAGCAACATAAAGAATAAAATAAGAATAGATGCTTCTTTTGTAATCCAACTGGTAATCAAAAGAAGCAATATACCACCGACCATGCATGGTGTGTAAAAAAAATGTACATTCTTCTAAGGTTATTTAACTTCACTACATAAACACATATGGACCATGGTGGATAAATTTTGGTGCACACATCAGAGTTTTCTATGCAAGTGCTTGAGTTACCAAAATCCAAATGATGATGAAAGATCCATCTATGTCGATGATGGCAAGAAGATTTAGGTCAAAGATTTGAAAGTTTAAATTATTGTTTAAGTTTGGAACATATTTGGATTTACATAAGACTTTTGTTGTGTCATTGTTTAGATGAAATCTAATTTCTATTTTTGTATGGATAATTTTTTTTATTTCTATTCATTTGGAAAATGGAAATTTTAGAATGTTTCATAATTCAAAATTAGTTGATTTTAGTTCTTTTTCACTTATTGCGATAATCTTTATTTAATTTATTTAATTGCTTCATATCATGAAACTTGAACATATCAGTATGTCTGAGGTACTAAGAAAAAATAACTAATGAGGATTCAGAGAAGAGATTGCATCACATCTCTAAAGAAAAATAGAGAGACTTGTGTAAAATTTTCAACCCTTTAAATTTTTAGTTTTCAACATTTGTGTTGATTGTAGTAAATGGAAACACGTCGTTAAAAATAGTTAGGAGTCAATTGGACTCAGATCTTTTGGAACTTACATATACAAATATTTATGGATCATTCCCTTCGACTGCATGAAATAACCAACAATATTTTGTAAGTTTCATAGATAACTATTGAAGATATAGTTACCTTTATCTCATTTATGAAAGTCACAATCACTAGATAATTTCAAAAAATTTAAAGACAAAGTTGAAAATCAATTTGGAAAAAATATAAAGTTGGCATATCGTACCATGATGATGAATACTATGTTCGATATGATAATCAGGGGACTAACATTCAAGACATTTTGCTAAATTTCTAGTGGAACATGTTATTATCCCACAATGTCGGATTCACATAGCATGAATGGTATAGCTGAGAGATAAAATATGACACTAAAGAATATGGTGAGAAGTATGATTTGTCCTTATATCTTACTAGTATCACTTTAAGGAGAAATTTTTAAGGTTGTAACTCTTTTATGAACAAAGTTTCAACCATGTGAGATTTGGACTTGGGCACTAAGCCTAGTCTAATCATTTTCACGTTCAAGATTGTTGAGCCAAGGCAAGGCCTTATAGGACAAATGAAAAAATATTAAACTCTAAGATTATAAGTTGTTATCTTGTTGAATACTCTAAAAGTTTTAAGATCTATAAATTTTATGATCATGCAACTAGATTAAAGTTTGAGACGGATAATGCCCAATTCTTTGAGGATGTTAAGTTTGGGGAAGGAAATAAGATAGAAATATTGTTTTTAAAGAGGAATTCGTTGAGCCATCAGTATAATTGATATTGATTAAGACTTAGTTCTTGAAAATATTGGGGATGCAACATATCAAGATAATATCATAGGACCTTCCAATCTGGATGTCATTCCAAAGGAATGAACTCCACAACCTCGCAAAAAATTTGTTCATTAGAAAATCCAATAATAGAGGAAAAATGCAATGCCATGCAACTACATTATATATTTTCAAGAACATCAGTTTATATTGATATAATGGAGGAAGATCCAATCAACCTCTATCAAATCATGAAAAATCCTAATCTTCAAGATGGATTGATGCCATGAGTGAGGAAATAAAGTTCATGAATGACAATACAATATGAGATATCGTCCAATTGCCCGAAGGTGAGAAGCACATTGGTTAATGGGTTTTAAGACTAAAAGGAATTTAGAAGGCAACATTGGAAAATATAAGATAAACTTGTCATTTAGGGCTTTGCATAGAAAAAAAGGACAGTGATTATAAATAGATCTCCTCTCTTATATCAAAGAAGGACTCATTCAAGACTATAATGACTCTAGTAGTTTACTTTGATCTTGAGCTACATCAGATGAATATGAAGCTTTTGTTTCTTAACGGTGACATTCATGAAATGACCTATATGGTGCAATTAAAAATTATGTATTAGATGATGCTAAATTGATAGCTTGCAAATTAAAGAAAGATGTCTTTGTACTTCAATTTTTATCAAATTATCATTTCATTTGGTTTCAAGATGAACCTAGCAGATGATTGTGTATATTACAAGTTTTGTGTGAGTAAGCACATTTTCTTTGTATGTATATGTCGATGACATTTTGTTTGTCACATATGATACAAGATTATTGCATGGAAATAAAGATATTTTTAATATGACATTTTGAGATGAAAGGTCTTGGTTATGTGATGTACTAGGAATTCAGATACATCGAAATCACTCTGAAGGCATTTTAGGGTTATTCCAAAAATCCTATATTAAGAAAATTCTGAAAGGTATGCCATGGAGGATTGTAGACCAAGAAGTACCCTCATATATGAGAAAGACAAATGCAGTCTCAACTAGTGCCCTAATGTTGACTTTAAAAAAGGAAAAATGCAAAAGATTTCTCATGTACTAGTTGTAAGGAATCTTATATGTGCCCAAGTTTTTATGTGTTTGGATATTGCGTATATTCTTGGAATTTTGAGAAAATACTTATATAATATTGGAATGGATTATTGAAAGCAATCAAAAGGGTATTACGATATTTATAGAAGGCAAATGACAACATGATGACATATCAAAGGACAAATCATCAGATATTCAAACTTTGATTTTGCCGAATACTAAAATAGCATGAAGTCTACGTCAAGTTATATTTACGTGCATTTCAAAAGTAGAATATCTTGGAAGTGTTAAACAATCTATTGTTGCTTATTCCACCATGACAATAGAATTCATTGCATGTTACAACTACAAAATTTTGTCTTGGGATCACACATAATATATGGTATTGAAGGGCCATTAAAATTATTTTTTGACAATAAATTAGCATACTCGTATTTTAATAACAATAGGAGCTCGACAAAATCAAAGCACATCGAAATCAAATTCCTTGTAGTTAAAGAAAGAATTTAAAGTGGACATTTATTTATTGATCATATTGGAACAAACTCTATTGATGCAGATATACTTGTAAAAGGATTGCCACCCAAGGTGCTTCTTAGGCACATCATTAAAATGAGTGTTACTCCAATTCAGGATATTCAATTTTGAGAGAAGTTTGTAATCATAAATGCTCATGTTATTAGTAATCTTTGTTATTTCAATTTATGTATGTAATTGTTTTGCAAATATTTGTGTTTCACTCATTTCTTGATTAAGTTTGGTCTCAATTAAGTATATTAGTTGGAAGTACGCATGTTAGAATCACATTGCATATAATTTCTATGTTATACATCCACAACATGATCTTTGATGTTTATTATATTGATACATATGAATATTATTGAGTTGAGTTGTGATTATTGCTATAAAGACTACTTAGGTCCTTGATGACAGAAAAGATACACTTATTTAGGTTGATCCCATTCCTATAAAGCTTACCCCGATAATCCCTTTTTGATTTCAATATATACCGATTTGTTTCCATTTTTTCATTTTCTGAATGATCGGTATCATCACTATTGATTCTTGGGAATATAAGCTAAATCAAGAAGAATCTTCGTATATAATCACCGAATATTTGAAGTTTGAAATTCTTTCCATTTTCTATTGATGCAGCCGAAGGAGGAAGACTTTTGCCTTTTTTGGACTTGCCTTTTTTGAAGAT
>LTAE01014857.1:0-10977 GCA_001647135.1 Pontederia paniculata | reverse complement strand
TCCTCTTGAATAGTTGTCAAATATAATGATGATTGAGTATATATATATATATATAAGGTGTTCGCGGCATCGGTCGCCCGAAGTAAATGATAGATCGACCGAAGTAGGGGGTTTGGTTAAGTTATAATCTCAGTGGTGTCCTATGATTCAATGGACGACCTTTGATTTCACTAGTGTCAGATCATAATCCTATTTCGGTCGTCCGGAGTATAATAACGGATGTCCATTATTCTAAGGTCACAACATAGGACGTCCTATATTTATACACTGATTGACCGAACTAGATAGGAATTCAAATTGATCGCCTAAAGTTAACAATGGGCGTCCGATACTTGAGTTATATGAGTTGATGATTGATTACGGACGTTCAAAGTTTTTCAATGGGCGCCCGCTGGTCGGGATCACTAGATATCAACAATATGTTTAGGACATCCAAACATGTAGAGTGGACGTTCGAGATTAACCTGATCCTTAGGTATCTTAATCATCTCATCCCTTCCTATTATGAAACCTTCATTCCTCGACTTAGGATAGATATCTATAGAAAAATAAGTATTGTTATGTATATGTTGTGCAACACATTCAATTTGCAACTTTATTAATTAGTGATACTCACATAGGTATGTCATCAATAAGTTAAGTTGCTTTTCTGAAATCCTAAGTCCAACATTCCAAATCCTCTCTTAAGCATATTAAGCCTATCTATTCTCAGGGGTTTTTCTAGTCAAATGAGAGACCTTGGGTTTGACTCACTAATTATAATATATGATTTATAGGCAATCAAGTATGGAATTTCAATTATGTCTCCGTATAGTTTCTAGTATGCACTCTCTCTTTTCTCATCATTACAACCCTTTCAAGCATCAGAGTTTTTGAAATCTTTACGCATTTGGAAATTTGTGGATCCATAGATATTGTCATCCACACGAGTATGCATGACTAAAGTAACATTCCTAAGGTATTCTTAAGAGAAGAATTATACTCACCCTTTTGGAAACTCTTTTCAAGAAGTAATAAGTAAAGCTCTAGCAGCTTGCTTAGGAGACTAAAGCATATGATCTGGGTGCTTGAATTCCTCATTCATTTTGGAAATCTCATTGATATGATTTTCCTAAATTGAAAGTCTTTCTTCTTAGATGTTAGCTCATCTAGATTCTGAACATTCTAATGGTCTTCTTCTATGAGCTTAATCCCCCTTGGTTGATCACTGAAATTTATTTGAGTGTCATAGAGAGGATGTATCATTATATTTTCATCAATTTTTTCTTAATTTGTTTCTAATTCTCAGGACACACCAGTTTCATCCAGTAGTTTTGTAATATAAGATGTTTAGTCTTCCACCATACATCGTTCCAAAACAATTTCCTTCTACAGGAATTTTGACACTTTATTCTGAATCATATCAGAAATGTTTGAGAGTTTCTGCCCAAATATTTGGCCAGCTTATTCTAACTAAACAGGGTCCTAGCTATTTCAGTTTAGATCTAATCTTCCTCTTAGCTGCTCCATTTTCTTATGGAGTTCTTGTTGTTGAGAGTTTGATAGAAAATTCCAATTTTCACAGAATTCTTCAAACCTTAAGTTTTCATAATTATTTCCATGATCATTTCGAATCTTGGATATTTTCATATTCAACTCAAATTAAATTCTATTTGCAGGAATAATCAACATACCAAGGTTTCACTAAATTATGCATATCTCTATTGTTCAAGTGATCTAGTTTCCTATGTCATGTTTCAGATTTGTCATGTATATCATTTAGGCACTTGTGATTAGGCAAATCATCAAATCAGAAACACATACACATTTTGATGCCTAAATCTCAAATGCAATTTTTTTAGTGTTTTCACACATTGAGCATTTGTTTTGTTTAAATCTAACAATGTAGTTTCTGTCATATAGTTGACTGATATTCAATAAGTTATGTTTTAAGTTTTCTATCAGCATTATATTTCTTATAACTACATTTCAAGTTCTCGGGGTTACCTTTACCAAAAACTTTCTCTTGGTCATTATCCTCCAAGATTTGCTTTGCCACTTAGTGACCTTATTCTGCTCAAGATGTTTTCTTCATTCCTAGTCATATGTTTTGAGCAGTCATTGTCCAGGCATCATCTTGTTGATTTCTATGGGTAACCTGCGAGAACAACACAAAATTTTATCTTTGGTACCCAATATACTTTGGGTCCATAGGGGTTAGTACTAAGAGTTCCTTTAGGAACCCAGATTTGTCTAACTTTGGAGAATGCATGCCTCCTAGTTTTGCAGTTAAAACTATAGTGTCCTAATTTGTTACAACAATAACATAACATCCCTAGCATGCATTTTTCTATAGTTTAGATGAGAATAAGTTTTTATGTTTTCCATGCTCATAACATATGTATTTTTGTGAGTTTGCATGTTTCTTGTTTTAATAGAATTTATGGATGCATTAACAGGAGTCAAATAAGAATAAGAATGTACATACCCATTTCTAACAGTATGCATATAAGCAGGTTTAGTTTTTCTTTGATAAATGAATGCATAGTTCTTTTGCCTTGGCTTAGTTGTGTCATCTTTAGATTCAACATTTTCAGTTCCTTTTGACAACAGCTTGATATTTTTATCAATATTTACAGGCTCAGTATTCATAGCATTTTTGCCTTTATTTACACAGGTAGATGTGCTAGGCTGATTTGGATCATGTAAGTGTGAGATTTTTACAAATCTAGTTGTTTGAGAAGAATTATCCCCAAAAGACTCAAAACCCAACCCTTTAGGACTCTTATGCTGAGACAATATGACATCCAACATTTTTCCCCCATAGAAAATGTTTCAAAGCTAATTTTGATATCAGTCAGTTCTGATTTTAGAGAATTTATTGTTTTAACGTGTTTCTCTAAGTTAGCATTATTCACAACGATTTGAGCATTCAGTTCAGAGATATATTTTTCAGAGTTATCTATGTTTTCTTTTAGCTTAGTGTTTTCTTGAATTAGATTATCATTTTTCCTTTTCAAAATAGAATATTTTTTTATCATAATGTTAAATTCTTAATGCATGTCAAAAGCAATATCTTCATCACATTTATCACTATCATTAGAGTGAGAAGAAGATACCCCATCATCTGCCATTAGACATAGTAGTGCTTCTTCTTCTTTTTCTGAACCTTTCTCTTCAACCTCACTGTCCTCACTACTTGAGTCATCCCAAGTGACCTTGAGTGCCTTCTTCTTATTATGATTTGCGAAGCCTTTCTCCTTTCCCTTTTTGTTCAATGTTGGGCATTCACTTTTAAAATGTCCTGGTTTATTGCATTCATAGCACTTGCTCTTTGACTTGCCAGCTGGCCTCCTCTTCTGTAATTCCCTCTTCTTCTGAGAGATCTTCATAAATTTGCTGAACCTTTTTGCATGAAGGGCCAGTTTTTCCTCACTAAAATTTGTATCACTCTCATCAGATTCTTCATCTTCATCTTCACTCTCGACTCTCTTTGCCTTCAAGGCTAGAGCCTTCCTCCTTGAACTGGCCTCTTCTCTTTCTTCCTCAAGAGTCATCTCATAGGTCAGTGGAGATCCTATGATATTATCAAATTCCAGCTTGTTCAAGTCCTGTTGTCCCTCAACCACAGTTCTCTTCATGTGCCATTTTGTTGTCAAAGACCTGAGGAACTTTTTTACTTTTTCTTCATTAGATCTTGGGTCGCCCAAGGTGGCTAACTCATTCACAATATCATTAAAGCGAATAAGCATGCTATTAATAAATTCATCTTGTTTCATCTTAAAAGAATCATACTGATAATTTAAGATGGTTAGTTTAGATTCATTAACTTTTCTGTTCCCTCATGAGTTATAATCAATTTCTTCCAGATTTTATTTGCACTAGTACATATAGATATTCTATTGAACTCAGTTTGGTCTAGTGCACAATAGAAAATATTTCTGGCCTTCCAATCTAACTTAACTAAATTTTTAGTGCCAGAATCTAACTCATTATTAGGAAGAGGGACATATACACCGTTTACTAATTTAGTCGGTATATTAAAACCATTTTCAATGGCATCTCATATGTCACTGTCCATGGAGCATACATAAGCTTGCAATCTAATCTTCCAATAAGAGAAGTTAGATGCATTAAACAAAGGTGGTTTAGAGGTAGACTGTCCCTCACCTAGGATAAAACTACTTGATGCCATTTACACTCTAGATTGTTAAATCTATACGTGATTTGTAAATGGTTACAAATATGTGAGTGACCTAGGCTCTGATACCAATTGTAGGATCTAGATGGCACCAAGAGGGGGAGTGGGGTGAATTGGTGTATTAAAAACTTTTTCTACTTTTGCTAGAATGGGTTAGCTATATCAGCGGAAGCATAAAACAAATATAAACAAGTAGAAGAAGAAAAGAACAGAGGAACAAACAGACAAGCAAACATAGAGGTTTGTTGACAAGGTTCGGCCGAACTCCTAGCCTGCATCCCCGCTTTGGTCTTCTCAAACTCGAGATCTCCGGAGATAACTTAACTCCTTCTTCAAGGGCGAAGGCTCCCTTACAACTTCTCCTTTCTTTCTCGAGGACAAGGAGACAACCTCTTACAAGTTCGCTCAGAACTCTCACTCCCTTCTATCCTAGATTCTTCACACGAATCGCAGAAGGGGAACTAAGGTTTTTTCCTCTCAAGCTCTCGGTAGCTAAAATTGCCAAACTTATTTTCCAAGGCTCTTGGGATTATAATGTGTACTTTGCACTAACTACCTAATTCTCTCACTCAGAAAACTAGTCATTAATGCAAGTACATACCCTTCACCTACCCCTCGGTCGCCCATTGCTCCTGCCTCGATCGACTGCTGCTCTGGTGAAGTCGTCACTTGAACTTCCCTCTGGTGCTTCGGTCGTTCACCGCTCACCCTCGGACGTCCGCAGTTCGAAGTCTGAAGCCTTTGTCCCTCAGTCAAGCTCCTTCGGTTGTCTGCCAAACCTTTGGCCGACCGATCTTGACTTGAGTTTGACTCTTCAACCTGTCTCTGGTCGTTCGCTGATTGCACCTCAATCTTCTCAGATGTCCACTCTTCAATTGAAGACTTTGGTCAAGCTCCTTCGATCGCCCGCGCTTCATCTTCGGTCGATCGATCTTGACCTCCTCCAGCTTCCACATANGACTTTGGTCAAGCTCCTTCGATCGCCCGCGCTTCATCTTCGGTCGATCGATCTTGACCTCCTCCAGCTTCCACATATCTCTGGTCGTCTGTTGATTGCACTTCAATCACCTCGGACATCCACTCTCGAGTGAAGCCATCTGTCAAGCTCCTTCGGTCGTCCGCCAATCCTTTGGCCGACTGATCTTGACCTCGTTCCACCGTCTTCAACTGCTCTGGTCGTCCGCTGATTGCACACCAATCTCCTCGGACGTCCACTCCTAGAGTCGAAGACACCTGTCAAACTCCTTCGGTCGTTCGAATCGCAGAAGGGGAACTAAGGCTTTTTCCTCTCAAGCTCTCGATAGCTAAAATTGTCAAAGTTATTTCCCAAGACTCTTGGGATTACAATATATACTTTGCACTTACGACCTAATTCTCTCACTAAGAAAAATAGTCGTTAATGCAAGTACAATACCCTTCACCTACCCCTTAGTTGCCCGCTGCTCCTGCCTCGGTCGACCGCTGCTCTGGTGAAGTCGTCACTTGAACTACCGTCTGGTGCTTCGGCCACTCACCGCTCACCCTCGGACGTCCGCAGTTCGAAGTCTGAAGCCTTTGTCCCTCAGTCAAGCTCCTTCGATCGTCCGCCAAACCTTTGGCCGATCGATCTTGACTTGAGTTTGAATCTTCAACCCGTCTCTAGTTGTCCGATGATTGCACCTCAATCTTCTCGGGCGTCCACTCTTCGATTGAAGACTTCGGTCAAGCTCCTTCGGTCGATCAATCTTGACCTCCTCCAGCTTCCACCCATCTCTGGTCGTTCGTTGATTGCACTCCAATCACCTCGGACGTCCACTCTCGAGTGAAGCCATTTGTCAAGCTCCTTCGGTCGTCCGCTAATCCTTTGGCCGACCGATCTTGACCTTGTTCCACATTGCTCTAGTCGTTCGTTGATTGCACTCCAATCTCCTCGGACGTCCACTCCTGGAGTCGAAGACACCTGTCAAGCTCCTTCGCTCGTTCGCTGCTCCTGTGGTCGCCCGACTTGACACTACACCATCTCCTTCAACTTCTTTAGTCGCCCGCTGATTGCACCCCAATCACCCGGACGTCCACTTCTGGAGTTGAAAGCCTTCGTCAAGATCCTTTGGTCGCCCGCTCTTCTCCTTCGGTCGACCGACTTGACACTGCACCATATCCTTCAACTTCTCTGGTCACCTGCTGATTGCACCTCAATCACCCAGACGTCCACTTTTGGAGTTGAAGGCCCTCGTCAAGATCCTTCAGTCGCTCGCTCTTCACCTTCGATCGACCTACTTGACTTGTGTCATATCCTCTGACGTCCACTCCTCTTTCTTGTGGGTACTTCGGGCGTCCGCTCATTCTACACTGAGATTCTCAAACGTTCGATCCCTCTTCTATCAGTGCTTTGGCCCTCCGCTCACTTTCCAATGAGATCCTCGAACGTCCGCCAAACATTTCTTTGACAAGCTTCGGACGCCCGCTCATTTCATTGAGATCCTCGGACGTCCTTTCCTCCTTCTGACATTCTTCGAACGTCCACTGACAACCCATCAGATTCCTTGGACGTTCACTCTTCTTATGTCAGATACCCTGGTCGACCGTAGCTCTGTCACTTCAGCCTTCGGACGACATTTATCTCTTCATCGGTTGTCCGCTCATCCTGCGGTCGTCCGCTCTTCCGCTTTCCTCAGATCTGACAAACTCCTGTCATCCACTTGTCTTCTCACCAAGTATCTCGGATGACCTTTGTCTTCATCTGATATCCATCGGTTGTCCGCACTTCATCTTTGGTCGATCAATCTTCATTCTGTCATCCACTTTGGTCATCCGTTGCTCCTACACATGAGCCTTCAGACGTCCTCTCCAACCTTGGCAATCTCCCGGTCGTCCACTGTCTTCACTCTAAAACCTTTGAACGTTCATTGTCTTCATCCTCAATTCTTCGGTCGTCCTTTCTCTATCATCGAACGACCTTTCGTTTACTTAGCCAAAACACCTCCTTCGGCTAAGTCTCCTCACCGGGTATTCACTTCTCATTGGATCGTCCGTTCTTCATCCTCTTTACTGTAGGTGTGAAACTATCGGTCACCCACTTCTTCATCGGGCGACCTCTCCTGTTCAGCCTTTGTCTTCGGTCGTCCTGTCAATATCTTCGGTCGATCGTTCAGTCTTTGACTCCATCTTTATAATCCATGCCTTTCACATTGGTCGACCACTTCATGTACTTTGGACGACCACTGCTCACGTAGGATTCTTCTGATATGTTTTCTATGTGCATAGGTCGTTCGTTCTTTAACTTCGGTCGACCTATTATTCTCTGAACATGAGTATCCTGTCTTTCAGAAATCTGCTCAACAAATTTATTAGTACAAACTAAGTTCTCTCACAAATTTGTGATCACCAAAACAATATCGGGATCCTAGATTCAACAATGGGTTGCTTCAATGTAACATTAAAAAAGTTTAATCTTTGTGTCAAGTGGCCTATGTTTGAAATATTATCAAATGATATCTCATTTGTATGATATGTCATAAAAAACGAAGAAGATTATGTTTTATCTAATAATAGTAATTCAAATATTTATTTGAACAAATGAAATACCACTAATCATAGTGTAAAGTAGAAGTTGCATGGCACAAACATTAAATCCTAAGTAAATATAAATTTCCATAGCAACCAAGTAATAAAAAGTTGATCATAGTAACAAGTTATTAATAAACTAGAACTTTCAATCAAACTATAAAAAATTAAACTCAACAATCATGTTCTTTAAGTAATAAAAAGTTGATCACAGTAACAAGTTGCATGGCTACATGAACTTTGTCGGAGAGCTCACTCCTACAGCAAGCTCACTGACAAGTTCTATGTGAGCTCGTGTGACATGAGAGATGGGTAGAGGTGAAAATGAAGGAGATATTTAAAAAATAATAATTATCAAGGGTAAAAGTGACATTTCATAAATAAAAAAATTAATGGTAAATGGGATGGATGATAACACATGGTGTATTGTGTCCAATCAAAATAAGTTTAAGGTTAATTCTAACTGATCTCATAGTTGCAGATTTTATTCAGTTTTATGCTATAGACAGAAGTAGGTTTAAAGAAATAACCCTAAGGAACATATAACATCATTCCATTAATATATGATAGGATAACATGATCAAATCATAAGACAAACATTCACTGTTTCATGACATGACTTGAACATGCAATGCAATATTTCAATGCATATTATTTATTTATTTTTCATTATATTCATTCATTACTTAGAAGAGTTGTCCCAACGTTAAATCTGATTTAAGCTTCTCATATGCCTTCAACGATCGTCCCTTTATAATGGTTTTCTCACACTTGTAGCAAGTGATTAAGGGTACCAGAAGGTAGATTCCTCATTGATCCACTCGTCATCTCACTTCGACCCTAAAATTGCTAGGTTGAGGGTATTAAGACGTGAAGTCCCCAACGGTTGTTAGATATCCCACTTTGTCCATCAACCTTGACTTGGAATGTGCATATCAAGAGATAATAGTCCCATTGGGTACTCAGTGTTGTACTTTGTCCCACATCCATGCTCAACCATAAGCCATTCTTTGTACCTTAAGGTAATAAGTCCATCTTTCACTTGTCATTAGTTACATTTTAGAGTTGAATGCATGCACATGACATTGGCATAGCTTGCATGGCATATAAATAACATAAGCATCATTTCATGAACATGAGCATCTTAAACATACTTGACCACAATCACCAAAGTGCCATAATACTAAGGATTCATCATTTTTCCTTTCTTTTCACTCCTTTATCCACATGCCTCATCCTTACATAGTTCTAAATCACATAGGTTCATATAGCATTCATACAATGCAATCAAAACAACCATAAAGTCTCGTATATTCATAGATTCCAACACTATAGGGTTTTCATCTTAAGCATAAGAATTGAGATTTTCACATGAACATTCCTACAATATGATGAATCCTAAATCACGACATTTCTAGAATTAAGAATCTAAACCTTTAGGTTTCAATTACAACAACAATTATTCAAAAAACATGCACTTCATTTTTTTTGCATTTCATTCCAATTCAATGAAACTAAAAGAGTTCATCATTAGCTACTATACACTAAATGATCTTACCTAGTAATATATAATGCCTAGTAGAAAGATTATCACTTATTAAATTATCAATAATGTACTTTACCCCATGTTTACTATATATAAGTAATTTAAGTGAAAATTCAAATATCATGTTTACTTATAAAAAAAGATTACTAAGCAATATACATCGTTTTATCAAAATATCCTTTATAAATATTCTTAAGTTAAATTTCTATATTATTAAATTTAAATTTATCAACTTAAATAATAAATTCACAAATTAATATATTAAGTAATAAAATAATAATAAAACAATATTTATAATCAATATCAATAATAATTAATAAAAAATGATATTTTAATTAGTAATACTTATAATAAATAATTAGTGCTATATTTTTATTCATAATATGATAATAGTAATACAATATAATATTATATAAAATTATTTAAATAATATTTATTATGGCCACTAATCTATTATTATAGTATATTATTATTATTATGATGATGATGATAATAATAATAATAATAATTTTTATTATTATTTATGTTATTATTATATGATTTATTCTATTATGTTATATTTTATTTACAAAAGATATAGAAGATGAATATGAAAGCTAAACATAAAAGACACCCTTTTTTAAGTAATTTGAATTGACACTTCATAAATAATTAGCTTGACTAGATATTCTAAATTGTCTATAAATCAAAATAGTAAATATGAGAACATCAGTAATTTTAAGTTTAATCTACAAAGGAGAAACATCTATTAAGATTCTTTTGCACTATTTTGTTCTTTCCTCACTCCTCTTACTCAAAATAAATTATTTGAAGCATTTTGTCGGAATGACCATAAATCGGGCAACCAACATAGTCTTGAGTTATTCTTTGTTAATCTTGTACTGAAGAACTAAATGGGCAGATGAAAGTCAAATAGCCAAAAGACAGTATAAGTTCCATCTTTAGATAATTAAGAAAGGATGAATATAAACATCGAATTTCTATATTATTCTCAGAAAGTAAACACTGGATACATTATTGTATAAAATTGTTTCAGATATATAAATTCTTATTTAATATAACCTATAAAACCCCAAAATATTAAACCCAAGCCCATCTATCCCTAACAGCCCATTGACCCCAAATGACCCACAAGCCATTAAATCCCTAGGTATAAAAGGGGAGAGAAAAAAAAATTTTGCTCTCTTTCCCACTCCCACACTCTCTCTCTCTTGCTCTCATCTCCCTCTTCACACAAGAAGAACTTCATGGCTAGGGTTTGAAGCTTCTTCTATTGTGCAGCTCAAGAAGGCTTGGTAGAGGAAGAAGGAAGGTCAAGAGAGGAAGGAGAAGAAGGCTTAGAAGCTCTAGGAAGGGGAGGAAGAAGGAATCACCATCAAATAGGAAGAAGGAGCTAGGAAGGATTAGGGTTCTTACCAAGTGATGAGTGCAAAATTGTGTGTATAAAAAATGAAGGTGGTACCAAGTTTTCTGGACCTGAGGGCACCTTCACAGAAAAACATAATATCAACAAGTTTTAAAAATAAACCTAAACACACAACTCCAACAGCAAGTATACGGTTATCCTTATAGTATTTTTAGGGTCGAATCCACAGGGAAATCAGAAATTCGCAATTCAATACTCTATTCTACCACGAACCGAAGTCAAGAAGAAATATCTTTTGTGCAGAAATTCAAGTAAACTAAGACTAAAATCTGAAAAGAAAGG
>LTAE01014856.1:0-10979 GCA_001647135.1 Pontederia paniculata | reverse complement strand
AGTACTTGACTTCATTTCTTCGATCTTTATTCTTCACATAGGTCGACCACTTGACATCCTTTGGACGACCGATGCACACTTAGAATTTTTCCTTTATGTCTTCTTTGTGCATAGGTCATCCGTTCTTCAACCTCGATCGACCTATCACTTACTGAAACATAAGAATCTTATCTTTCAAAGATCAATTCAAAAGATGATTAGTACAAACTAAGTTCCCTTACAAATTTATGATCATCAAAACAATCTCGGAATCCTAGATTCAACAAATATTTGATTAGTTTAGGTAAAATCATATATGAGAGCGAAGGTGTGGTGACAACTAATGGCAAAATCTTCTTGCCATGTCGGAAGTGAATGTACATGGTAACCATTTTATCTATTACCTACTATGTCTAGGTTGTTGATGCGTAAAATCCTTACAGTAACAAAAAAAGCCAACAAATATACTGATCATACGAGTAATATAAGTGATGAGAAAAGAAATTATTTAAGGTGATAGAGGAAAATTCAAATTCAATTTTCTTTCAAGAAAAGATAAATGAAAAAGATAAAAGAAGTTAATGAAAGATAAAATTGAGAGATGAGCTGAGATAAGAAAAGATAAAATCACGTTGCGAAGATTAAGAATTTTATTTAACCACCAAATTAGATTGGATTAGATTATGCGTAGATTGTTCTAATGATGCATGAACAATGCTGAACTTATGTTTGCTTAAATTGTAACCCTAAACAAGTGCAATCAGGTATCCTAATTTTGATGTTTGGAGACGTTCAAAAAATTCCACTCATCATTAATCTTAATCTAAGATGCATTAACGATTATAACTTTCAATTATAACTTTTAGTTATTTTCTTTCAGAGGATGACTGCATGAGTTTTATGAGTTTATATTTTGATCACTAATTATGCAATGCGGTCAATTCTATTTGCAATTCATGTCATGCTATTGTGATTCGTTAAGAACGTGGTAGTGTGTGGTCTGTTAGGTTAACCCGTTAAGGGTAGTTTAATATTTTAGGACGATATTTGAATGCATCATGTGATCATAATCTAAAGGGTAGAACTGTTAAGAAATGATGGTTAGATTATTCTCATATGGGTAGTTGATTTATCTGTTAAGGAAGGTCATACAACTTGGTGTCGGATTCATCTAGTTCATTCAGCTGGCGCATCCTTTGTTCACCGACAATTTTCAAGTCGAGGTTCAGGTATTTGATAGCCCAGTAAGCCCTATGCTCGAGCTCAACTTGCAGGTGGCATGCCTTCCCAAATCAAGCTTGTAAGGAGTTGCTCCTAGGGAAGTCTTATAAGTTGTTCGGTATGCCCACAGTGCGTTTGAAAGTTTGGAGCTTGAGTCTTTTCTTGACCTCGATACCATTAGCTTTGATATGCAGGTTGCTCACTTCAACTTGCCCGCATGTCCGTGGATGGTATGAGGTTGAGACTTTATAAGATATTTCATATTTTTTCAGCATTGCCTCAAACTGATTCTCCAGAAAGTGTCTTCCCCCATCACTTATCAAAACTCTGGGCATTCCGAACCTTGGGAAGATGGTCTCCGTGAATAACTTCTGGACAAAGACAAAGTCACATCTTGTAGTTGGGATTGCCTCTACCCATTTGGAGAAGTACTTGACCGCCACCAGAATATACTTGTAGGGACGTGAACTTTGAAAAGGACCCATGTAATCGATCCCCCATATGTCGAAAATCTCTATAGCTTGAATTCCGGTTTGGGGCATTTCTTGGCGCTTCCGGATGTTGCTTGATCTCTGGTAAGTGTCACATGATGAGACATAAGCATGAACATCCTTGAACATGGTGGGACAATAGAATCTAGCATGCAAAATCTTGGTGGTAGTTCTCTGAGTTCCGCTATGACCTCCATAGGGTGGGGTGTGACATTCGGCTATGACTTCAAAAATTTCTTCACCTGATATGCATCTGCGTATATATCCATCAGAGCATTTCTAAAAAAGCAAAGGGTCATCCCAGAAGTAGTTTCAGACCTCATATAAGAATCTTCTCTTCTGTTGGTGGGTCAGATCTTGAGGTATCACCTTGGCTGCCAAGTAGCTTGAAATGTCGCCAAACCAGGGTGGATCTCAGCTGATGAGAGCTAGCAGGTAGTCATTAGGGAGTGAATCTCGGATTGGGGCTGAATTATGTTTGAAGTCAGGTGGATTGTGCAACCTAATTTTCAACACCGCTCCGATCTTTGATTTCAAAGTCGAACTCTTGTAGAGCTAGCACCCATCTAATGAGTCCAGTCTTGACTTCCTTTTTGGAGAACAGGTGCTTCAACGCCATGTGATCGGCATGCACTATGACCTTGGAGCCGATGAGGTAAGGCGTGAACATGTCCATGGCATAGACCATGACTGCAACTCCTCATGCTTGGCCAACCTCTCCAACATTTGGTCAATGAAGGGTAAGGGGAAGTGATGTTTTCGGGTTGCCTTCTTTAACTTTCTAAAGTTTAGACACATCCTCCAATCTGTGGTGGTTCGAGATGGGGTATGTTCACCCTTGTCATTTTTTACTACGGTCATACCTCTTTTCTTGGGGGCAACCTGGATTGGGCTTATCCAGTTGCTATCTGAGATATGGTAGATTAGGTCAAAGTATAGCAACTTAAGGATCTCCTTCTTGACTACCTCCTGAAGGTTAGGGTTCAGCCGCCTTTACCCTTCGATCAAGGGCTTGTCATTTTCTTTAAGGGGTATTCTGTGCCTGCATAGAGATGAGTTCAGACCCTTGATGTCGGTCATGGTGTAACCTATAGCTTCCTTATACCTCCGGAGTACTCTAAGCAATTGGTCAGTTTGGTCTAAGGTGAGGGCATACCTAACTACTGCAGGGTAATTGGAGTCTGGGCAAAGAAATTCATACTTGAGGGTAGTGGGTAGTCGTTTCATCTCTACCCGAGGTGCCTTCTTAGGGCTTAAAGAGTTTAGTAGGTTTCATGGGTCCAAGCCTTCTATTAGGTAGGTCATGGGTAGAGGAGCTTCGTGAACAGGGTTGAGTCAGGATCATCCAGTAAGTCTTCATCTAGAGTCAAGCTTTTCTGAAGTGGGTCCTCAGTGAGGACCACCACCGAAACTTCTTGGATCACCTCAAATTCAGGGATTGAAACTTCATGCACACTGCCGTAGGCAGGGTTCTTCATCACTTGGGCCAAGGTGAATTTGATCTTATCTTCCCCACATGAAAAGAAAGCATTCCACTTTTGACGTCGATGAAGACACCAACTCTTGCTAGGAAAGTCCTTCACAAGATTATAGGTGTGTTCAGGTCTTCCTCCATGTCTAAGACCACGAAGTCTGCAAGGATGTAGAACTTCTCGACCTTGATGGGGATGTCCTCGAAGATGCCTTGGGGGTACTTCACCGGCCTATCGACAAGCTGTAAAGTCATGTTAGTGTGCTTTAAGTCAAAGTCTCAATCATTGAGCTTCCTACAAAGAGATAGAGGTATCAAGTTGACACTAGCTCCCAGATCGCATAGGGTCTTGCTGACCCGGAGGTTCTCGATTTCACATGGGATCGAGAAGCTATCTGGATCCTTCAGTTTCGGGGAAGATTAGTTTGTATGACCGGCCTTGCTTCTTCAGTTAAGGCCACCATCTCATGGAGATCTATCTTTCTCTTCCTCAAAAGTATGCCCTTCAAGAATTTGAAGTAGGAAGACATCTGTTGTATTGCCTCAACAAAGGGAATGTTGATATGCAATTTTTTGAGTACCTTCATAAATCTTTGAACTGTTGATCAATTTGAGTCTTCATCAACCTCTGTGGGAAAGGTACAGAGCTTAGGTCTGGTACCGAAGCTTCTGGGGTAAGGCTTGGTTTCAGATTGTATCGTGGAGGTTCAGTCGATTGGGAGCTAGGTTTTGAATTATGGTTGAGGGTTAGCTTCGGTTGGGGGCTCTCCCTGAGGTTGGCTTCTGGCTCGGACCTTGATTCAACACCTCTGGGATTTACTTCAGTTGTCTTAGGTTGGGCATGCTTCTTTTTAAGGGTTCTTCTAGCTATTTTCCACATATGAGGGACATAGCTTAACACTGTTCTTAGGGGTTGATTTCAGGTTGCCTCGAGAACATTCCAAGAGACCTTGTGGTAGAGCTTGCCTGTTGTCCTATTTGGTTCTCCAATATCTTGTTGTGGGCTGCAAGTCCGTCAATCTTGGTGCACATATGCATCAAGGTTTTAGTCTGTTGCTTCATTGCTTCAGTTTGTTACTTGAGGAAGCTTTCCATCATGGTTTCATGGGCTGTCTTTTCATAAGGCTGGGGTGGAGGTAGTGCCATGTATTGTTGTGGTGCAGGTGAGCCTAGTTGTTGTTGATTGTTTTGTTGTGGGCACTAGTTTTGTTTGAAGTTTTGGGCCTCAGGCATCTAGTGGTAGTTCTGGCTTCTGTACGATAGGTTTGGGTGTGCCTTGAGCCAAGGTGGACCTTGAAATTGCCTTCCTGCAGCTTGATTTTGGCCGAATGGTGCAACTGAGTTCGCTTGTTCATCTTGGATTTCTTGGACATTGAAGGTCACAACATGACATTGTGCAGCTACATGCCCGATCATCCAACATTGCTCGCACCAAATAAAAGGTGGTGTTGTTTGGTTAGGGGTTGCTTCTGCTGCAAATATCTTCGAGCTTGACGAAGAGTTGTCGTTCTTTTTCTCTAGTGTTTTCTAGAACAGGTTGACGAGGTCTTCTATTTGGGTTGAGATATGATCTAGCTTTCTGGAGTTGGAGGTAGTGCTTGGTTCTTCGGGTCTCTTTCTATTCACCCAATCTTTTGGCCATTTTGGTGGGTCTTGATGACTCTTTTGATAAGCTGGTTTGCCTCATCTATATTTCTAGACATGAATCTCCCCCAACTGCAGAGTCAAGGGTAGATTTTCTTGCAAGAGTAAGTCCACCGTAGAAGGTCAGCACGATCATCCACTTGAATCGTAATTCAGCATGGTCATCACCTCATTCGTCAAACTCAAGGATCTCTTCTTCTTCGAGGCTGGAACTGTGCATGCACCTCTCAAGCACACATTAGGGTTAGGCAACATATCAAGGAAGATTAAGTGGAAAATAAAACAAAAGGAAGGAAAGAAAATAAAGAAAAGTAAAATGATGAAAAAAATATTATCACGGTACAAACAATGAGAAAGAAAAGAAAATAGGGCTTGAAATAATAATAGTAGGGTTAAAGGTGCAAAAAAATCAAAAGTATTCCCGACAACGATGCAAAAAACTTGATGCGAAGCATGCGTTAAGTTAGAAAATGACCTTGGCCTGGAAACACGGATAGAACGTGAAAATATGGTCAAGTTCAATAAATTTGTCTTCACTTTAAATCTTGAAATTTATAAAACCTAGCACACTCCTCTTACCGCAAGTATACGTCAATCGTCGAGTACGCAAGGTATCGATCCACAGGGAAAACTTGATTTGTAACCTCTGCTCCCACTTTTCCTCAATTAGACCTGGATCAGGGCTTGCTAACGGAGATTCAAGTCTGATCCAAAAGGAGTGAGTTGAATGTAAAATGAGTTTTTGGATTAAAAGGAGAAAATATGGAAACTAAAAGAGATAAATCTAAATATAAGGGGACTCCAGAACCTCAGGTTCACCTCTGAATCTAACCTTTCCGCTCTTTAACATGAAGGCTTGGAAAGCTGCCAAGACCCTTGCTACCATGGGTCAGGGGGATCCTACTCTCGTAATGATCGTCTACTCTTCACCCTCCCACTCTCGTGGTGAGAGCTCAGAGCTTGACCAATCTTTGACACCTTACCCATGGGGGATCCTACTCTCGTAATGATCGTCGTACTCTTCACCCTCCCACTCTCGTGGTGAGAGCTCAGAGCTTGACCAATCTTTGACACCTCTTGATCATAGGTTCTCTCGACTTCTCTTGAAATGGAGAGTTACCCATCTTGATCCATGATAATATATTCAATCTTTAACACCCAAGTCTCAGAGGGGTACAACCTCTCGTCTCATACCAACCTCTTTCTCCAGGGGGATCTAAGGGCTCAATATGGAGTACTCCCTTAAATTGGAGTAACCCCACTCTCATGGTGAATACCAAATCGTCAAGCCCCCACTCTCGTGGTGTATGCCTAAGATCCTGATTTAGAGATTAGTTCCCTAAGTCAATATTCAAGCCCCTCTCCGGGTCAAGATCATAACCTGGTTTCCGTCTCCATCCAAATCCTTAAAACACCAAAGCCTTGTTGTTCTTCGCTCCAGGTTAGGCTTCATAGGAAGGGGTAGCCTCTTAGCTCCCGGACTAAGATTTTCCCGAACTTCATCACTAGCCTGTCGGCTCATTGTGTGAAGGCGGCAACACTATAATACCCTCACAGGCAATGCTGCACTTGGGAGAAATCAAACGAGATAGCAAGAAATCACAAATCATAGAAAAATGTCCTTCTCAAATTAAAACACGAGATCAAGTTGGCGATTAACATGAAAACCAAAAGTAGAGTGGATTAGATTAAAAACATAGGTTCCCCCCAGATTCCGACGATAGACACTTTAGCCGGATATCTTCGGGTTGATAGAAAAAAGTTCATAATAAAAGATAACCAACATTATTTCTTTCTCTCAAAATAAAATTAAGCACAAAAGAAAATTTTGTCTTTCAACCTCCTCCTCCCTTGGCGTTCGGCCTGATGTCCCTTTAAATAACTTCCAGTCTTGCGCCCCAAGCTATGCTCCAGGCTGGCTGTCAACTTCCAAAATTGTCTCCCAAAATCTCAGCCTTAGTTGTTATGACAGATAAGATCTGAGCTGTTATAGTAGGTAAGATCTCGTGCACTACCAAACTCCACCAGAATATCCGGCTTGTTGATCTTCTAGGATCCCAACTACACAAATTAATCGTGATTCCTCTCAAATCAAGTCACAATATCAAAATTAAAATATTAAGGTGCTGGATTATTAAAATATAAAATATGGTAAAGGAAAGAAATCAAGCAAATAGTATTTCCAAAAAGTGAGACTTTGGGCTTGACTTTGGGAGTTTGGGCTTGCCTTTGGAGTATAAATTTCTTTGTCATCACTTTTGTTGTATATGCGGATGAACTCCCATGTGTTTTGAGATTTATTTTTGGAGATTCTATTTGTAAAAGGGAAAAATTGGAGAAACCCTAGTTTTATATAAAATTCATTTTATCCAATTTCTTCTGTGTATGTCATGCTTTGTGTGATGTCTTTCATGCTTCTTATGATGTTATAATCTATTAGCATCTTGGAGAGGAAACAAATTTGTGATTTTTTATCTGAATGACTAAAATTGATCTTTGAATTATTTTAGCCGAAACATTGCATACCACACGTATCATCCTGGAGAGGAATGCCAGGTGTGAGGTCTGTGAGATTGTCATCCTAGAGAGGAACAATCCATAATCTAGGGCTTACAATTTAATGCATCTCACAACCCTCATAGGCTAGATATGCATCTTGGAGAAGAACAATAGAGTCTATAGGTTTGACATCAGATATTAGGTAAACCTTAATTCTCTTAACAAATTGGTGAAATTGAATTTTAACCTTTTAGGTCCAAATTTTTCCTACGTATTCATCCGAGTCCAGTTGATGTCATCATTCTGACGCATATTGATCACATCTCTGACGCATATTGATCACATCTTTATCGTTTATTCCCATAAATTTCTTTTGAACAAATCTTATCCAAATTCATTAGTTTAGTGACTTAACCTTAGGATAATGAATGCCTCGTGGGATCAACACTCTACTCATTCTCTATTACTTGATCGATTAATGCACTTGCTAGCGATTTACACGTATACTTAGCACGCATCAAGATTTTGGCGCCGCTGTTGAGGAATTTATTTTATCCTATTCTGAGTTCATTGAACTATCTTGAGAGTTATTTTTCTTTTTGCAAATCTACATAAACCCTTGTAAACTTTTTAGGTTAATCTCAAGCACAAGGAGGCACTCATTCTGGACAACAATTTAAAAGCAACCCAATCCCAAGTTGCAAATTCGGGAGTCAAGTTATAGTTCGATCTAGAAACTGAGAGGACAATCAGAAAGCTAAGAAGAGAAACAAGGATGGCCGACGAACAAGTTGTTGTTGCACCACCTGCTGAGTTGACCATGAGGGACTATGTTTCCTCTAAATACAAGAATGTTGAATCTAGCGTGGTCCTCCCAGCTATCGCTGCTAAAATTTTTGAGATCAATCCTTCTATTGTGAGGATGGTCCAAGCAACAAGTTTGGAGGAGTCCTGAATGAGAATCCATACACCCACCTGGATAACTTCATTAGGATATGCAACACATTCAAGTGCAATAATGTTTCTGAAGATGTAGTGAAGTTGAGACTATTTCCCTTTTCTCTAAGGGACAAGGCGTCGACATGGTAGAGCATCTTACCTACTGCAACCATCACTACATAGGACCAGTTCATAGAGAAATTTATTTCCACATTATGCCCACCTCAGAAAGAAGCTAAGATGAGGAACGAGTTGAGGACCTTTAAACAGGACGATGATGAGACTTTGTATGAGGCCTGGGAAAGGTACAAGGAGGTGCTGGCAAAGGTCCCTAACAATAAAACTCCTTTGTGGCAAGGAGGTGCTGGCAAAGGTCCCTGACAATAGAACTCATTTATGGCAAATTCTGGAAGACTTCTACAATGGTTTTTTCCAAGAGGACAAGGACAAGATGGACTCTTATGCTGGAGGTTCAACATTGGGCAAGAAGAGCCCATAGGAGATCTACGAGATGATAGAAGATGTAGCCCTGAACTCCTGGCAGACCATAGGTGCTAGGAACAAAGCTATGAACAAGGTTGAAGTTTCTGTAAGCAGTGAAATTGTGGCTCAATTGGAGTCACATAATAAGAAGTTCGAGTTATTGATGACTCGAGGTGTTCAACAATGCGAGCTTTGTGGAAAGGGTCATTCCTATAATAAATGCCCACAAGGAAGTAATTCTGCTGATTCAAATAAAGTTTAGAATGCCAACTTTATGACTAGTTCCTTCCCTAGGAACAACAATCCCTTCAGTAACAACTACAATCTTAGATGGAGGAATCAACCCAACTGGGCACAGAGTCAAGGACATATGTTCAACCACCCTACACAGAACTACAAACCCCCTACTAAGCCAAAAAGCAACATAGAGAACCTACTTAACAAATTTATAGATACCATTGAGACCAATGTGTTAGGTCATGATGCCTTAATTTGCAAGATGGAGATACAAATTGGTCAGATGGTAAACATGGTTGCTGGACAAGCCCCAGGATCTTGGCTAAGGAATGTAGAGAAGAACCCTGAAGGCGAGGCTAAGGCAATATCTACAAAGAGTGGCAAGCAACTTGAAGATTCAAAGTTTCCTAAGACCATCCAATTACAGAGCCTAAAGTTTAATAGGAGGCTGAATAGGCAACTGACGCCACCCCTCTGGAGGTTCTGATGCATGCATATTCTAACATGTTTTAGGCCCTGCATTAGGTCTGTTTTTTAGATAATTCTTCATAGCATGCATCTAGTTGGTTCATATTTTGTTATAATTCTTCTAAGAGACGGAATCTACCTCTGTTTGGTGTTTTTCTTGTAGAAAGGTGGCTTATATGGAAAATGACAACTTTTGGACCAACACCGAAGAAAGTGGAGTTTAAAGAAGAGAAGCCAAGTTATAGCAGCTATCACGGGCCGTGATGGAACATTACGACCGTGATACATGAAGACCACATGCTGATGACGTCCATTATTGGCCATTATGTGAAGTCACGACCTCAACAGAGCGACGTTCAACCCATTACGGGTCGTGACGACACATTACGGGTCGTGACTTGTCAACTTGCGGGCCACAACGCTCCATCACAACGTCAACAGATGATGCTCAACTTGAAGATCAGGCTGTTACGGGTCGTGAAGACTCATCACGAGCTGTAAGTCATAATATGCGAAGTTCAGAACCATTCGACGCTTGACTTACGAGCCGTGATAAACTATCATAGGCCGTAAGGAGATGAACTGCTACACACTCAACACATAACGAGGCGTAATGGAGTGTTACGGCTACTACAGAGAACATCAACTCACATTCACAGAACTTCACGGGTCGTAACCTATGTTACAAGTCGTTATGGCAGTATTCACGTGACATTATCAGAAGTCACGACATTCACAGGAGCGCCATCATCTGCTGATCAGTACATTACAGGGAGTGAACTAAAGTCACGGGCTTTAAGTGTCACGCCCCGAACCCGACGCCCGGGACACGGCAAGGGGTATTAAGACTTTTCACTAATTCAAATTCAAACTCTACATAACAACGGTCAATATAGTAGACCAACGACTCCAAAATAACTAACTCTAGGATTTTTAAAAAATTTTGGCAAGACCTTTGCTAAAAACTCGTCCATGCAACATATACAAGAGATATAATGGGCCACGCACGACTCACATATCAAGATCTAATTCGAACATATAAAAAAAAGTAGGTCGAATGCCCAAAATGAGAGTCCAACAATACTCCATCACAAGAATGATATTATAGGTACAACAGGAGGCTAAAGTCTAAGAAAATGACAATAAAAGAGAATAACATCACTCGTCATCTCCAAACCATCACACACATCCTAATTAGTTTTCCCTTTTAGCGCCTCGTGAGCATGCAAACAATCATCAATCTCCGAGGAGTACCTCCTCAGTCACCTACAAAATAATACAAATAGAGGGGTGAGCATAAATGGCTCAGTGAGTTAAAAATGGATCCATAAAACATTAAAACCATCCGGAAAATAAATCCAATGGAAAACAAATCCGAAAATCCATCATATAGATATATCATACATAGCTTTATTTACGAGAAGTACTTGCAAATCAAAGCAAAGTATAAACATGCTATGCATGATCTGTATCAAAGTCATGACATCTCCTCACTCCCGTGAACCACCATCATGATCATCAACTCTCTATCCGAGAGCACCTCGCTA
>LTAE01014855.1:5543-20649 GCA_001647135.1 Pontederia paniculata | reverse complement strand
CGCCCGACCGACTTTCGGCCAAGTCATTTTCTTACTTGTAGAGGGCCTTCTTGACGCATGTTGATCACTTGGACATGCTTTTAAGGTTGCCTAGCCATCAAGACCTCCTCTTAAAGGTCTATTCGGGTCACTCATCGTTTGGGTATTTTCCATGGGCCACGCCCATAGAAACGGCGACGCACGCCTGGGCCACGGACTTGTTTTCACCGCTTAGCATTTCCCTCATCGTGACTACGTTAGTCACTGCCTACATCCTCCGTTTCCACCAAGGCATGCGACGAACATCGACGCATGTACGGGCCAAACTCTTAGGGCGTTACAGAGGGGCGGACGGTACTGCTGGATCGCGCCTATAAATCTCTTCGGTGAAGGAAGAGTCGACACTATTCGGGAGCCCCAATCGCATACTACTCAAAATATATCACGCGGGAGGGAGGGCGTCACACTCATATGTCACCGGAGATTTTCGCTTGTTTTGTGGGTGTCAGCGGTAGCGACACTTAGTGGCAGGACGTCAGTCCGAAGCTTTGATATCATTTGAAGAAGGAAATAAGAAAGAAATGATTCCGAACAACGGATTGGGGCTTCCTGTAGGCGTCCAAGTCTATTTATAGTGGCCGAATGCTCGCCACAGTTCGCCCCCTCATTACCGGCCGTTAGAACACATTGATGACGATCAATGGCCTATTGATGACTCCAACGGTCATTTCCATAATTAGGACTCCAACGATCATCTCTATTATGACTATAATGATCATAACAGTCGCATAATTATAACATGAACCAAACACAATGTTAACGGCCGTTTGGTTAAATAAAAAATTAAATCTTTACCGTTCGTTTGGTAAAATAATAAAATGTGAAATAAGATTTTCTTGTACTTTATTCCACCAAACACTCATATAACCGGCAACAATGGAGTTGGTAGTAGGGGTGTGCAAAACTGGGTTCGGGACCGGGTCACCCCTGACCAGGTCCCGACCCGGTTTTGGCCGGGTCTCAAGAAATGAGACCNTATAACCGGCAACAATGGAGTTGGTAGTAGGGGTGTGCAAAACTGGGTTCGGGACCGGGTCACCCCTGACCAGGTCCCGACCCGGTTTTGGCCGGGTCTCAAGAAATGAGACCCGGACCCGGACCTAGTCCTGGTCGGGTCCGGGACCGGGTCGTCCCGGTTTAACCGGGAATAAAACCGGGTCGACTCGATTGACCTGATTTTTATTTTTTATTATATAAAAATAAAATTTAAAATTTTAATTTATTATTATTAATTATTAATAATTACAAACTCTCTTTTTCATTATGCATTAGTAATAAAATATATTTATATGTTAGATATTTTTTAAAAATATAATATAATATATAAATATTATATAAATATATAGTTTAAATATATTATAATATAAAAAAACCGGGTCGGAAATAAATTCGGATTTCTTAAAATCGGACCCGATCCCGACCCGGATTGGGCCGGGTTTCCAACTCATCGGACTCGGTCCCGACCCGGTTATATTTCAAACCAGGAATATTTCCGGAAACCCGGGTTGGATCGGACCGGGATGACCGGATCGGACCGGGTCATGCTCACCCCTAGTTGGTAGTTAAAAAATAGTTATGATATGAACATTGGACGTTTAAGAGAGAAATTATTTTACCAAATAGGCTAACCTACTCTAAAAAAATATCTCTTCTTTTTATTCACAAGGGAGGGTGCAAGTTGCAATTAACTTGTTCCTACCTAATTCCGATATATCCTCCAAGAACATGCTCCATCTGCCTTTCCCCTTTTTTTTCTGATGTTTGATATCTTTTTACAGCTCTTTATCCCCCCTCTTTTTTTTTCCCTTTTCTTTTCTTTTCCTCCTCTTCTTATGCAAGTCCAAGAGAGAATAATTCTTGTCTTAGCAGCAAGTTTACTTCAATTGTTTATTTTTTTTTGTCCGAAGCAAACAAGTTGGGTGATGACAACAAAATGGCTTGTTCATTGCTCGAACTGAAGTTCGAAGGCCGAATTGATATGTGGGCTACTGGTTTCTAATGGGCTCAGTACCCAACCCAACAAATTAAATGGACAATAATGTTTAAGGTAAAATATTTGTGCAGCGCTTTATATTACAGCGCAGTCCACTTTTTCTCACATTTGATATAAATATTTTGGTGTGGACTTGTGTTTATAGACTTACAAGAGAATGTGAGAAAGAGTGGGCTACTGTAAAATAAAGTGCAACACACTCATTGCCCTCTAATGTTTATTATTGTAATCTAGTAAATCATCCAACTCTACACCCAATATCTATGGAGTTCTAATCTCTTTTAGGGCATGTTTGATTGAAAAAATATAATATTCTTTGGAATGATGACATTTAATAGAATGTGATTTTACAAAATTATATTCTTAAAATTATTATATTATAATATTTAGTTCGAAGTCAAAATCTATTCAAAATAAACTTAATTTTATAATTTATATAAAAAATAAAGAAGATAAGAAGAGATGAGAATGTTATGTGAGAGAAAGTGAAAAAACTGAGATATTAAAAGAGGAGAATATGGAAAAAAAATTAAAGAGAGAGAAAAGTATGATGTTAAAGAAAATATTATAAAAGAGAGAAACTAAATATATAAAAAGATGGAAATTTGGAATGCAGAGAGAAAGTTATAAAGTTATAAAATTATACTGTAGGGGAGAGAAAAAAATATATATTTGAGGAGAGAGAAAATATGATATTATATGATAGAGAAAATCATAAAATTTGAAAAAAATTATGATATTAGATTATAGGAGAAAAAAAGTAAAATATTATAGGAGAGTACTGGATGAGAGGAAAAGTGATATATTATAGGAGAGAGAAAGTGAAATTATATATGAAAAAATTAGAGGAGTAAGAAAGTTACGAGAGAAATGGAGAAAAGAGAAAGTGAAATATTATAGGAGAGAGAAAGTATGATATTACAAATGAGAAAATTTAAGAAGAGAGAAAGTTATGAGATTATAGTATAGAAGAAAAAAAGTGAAATATTATAAGAAAGAGAAAGTGAGAAATTACAAGAAAGAGAAAATGGAAAGTGGAAAAAAGAAAAAGTAAAATATTATAGAAAAGATAAAGTAGGATATTACAAAGGAAAAAAATGAAAAAAATGAAAAAGAGAGAAAAATATGATATTAGATTATAAGAGAGAGAAAGTTATAATATTGGAGAAAATAGAAGTAAGAGATTATAGATGAGGAAATATTAAGATTAGAAGAGAGAAATTGAGAAGTTTGTATAATATATATTTTTAAAGATGAGATAATCTTTTTTTTTTTAAAAAAAGAGGATATCGATTTATAATGCATAATAATGTAAAATATTATCATATTCTTTTAGAAAAAATGATATTTTTTTTATTTGGTAACATTACAAAGTGAATGCATGATTCCTAAATAGATTACTAAGTTGATTAATTCAAACATAAGAATATAATATTTTTACATGCATTTTAAAAAAAATATAAGATAGCACCAGTCAAATATATCATTACATCATTACTGCTATCATATAACTCAGTTTTAATTCGATAGTTAGTTGGTTTAGTTAGCAAGTAGGTTGAATATCAATATGAAGTTCTCGAGAAAAAGGAGCCAATCAATGCACTAGACATATTAAGTAAGGAGGGATGTGTAAAAGATATTAGCGGCTAAAATGGACTCATTATATTTTTCTGTAACTCATTACTAAGAATATAATGATATAAAGGCTATGGATGCATTATTAATGTATGTGTTAAGCGGGTTCTTTTAACATTCAGATAGCTTCTTAACCATTTGATATATTGTTGAAGATAGAAAAGATTAACATTTTTATTTGACGGCAAAAGCAGCAGCAGCAGCAAAACATTAATAATATAATAATGATAATGAGATATTCTTCATTTTGGATTATGTATCCTATGGTTAAGAGACCACTTGATACAAGCCGAGCCTCCAAGCCCTACATGCCATCATTCCATGTGAGTCATGGAACGGGTTGTTAATTTTTCTAAGGCAAAACACTTCCAAATGCTTAATAGCCAAAAAGTGTCAAATATTGATTTTTTATAATTTTAAAAATGTTTCATGCTTGCCACTTATCATCCTTTGTTATCTTGAGCTACTTTCTGTGTATGGATAAAGGAAGAATAATTATCTTTCTCACCTAAACAACTCTAAAATTTATTAAGAATACATTATTTTGATCAACTTTTTTAAGTTTTAAAACAACATTGATTTATTCAAGACCATTCATTTTGCTCATATTTAAGAATATTATTGTTCCTGCCTTTGGTAGGAACAAGCATCTTGTTCAACAATTTTATTTTTTTTTTAAACTACTTTGTTATATATTACAGTAATAACTGTGTTTATTAGTTATTATTTATTAGGCCTTGAAAATTATTAAATTGTACTAAAGGGTAACATTATACATAAATGATAATAAAATATGAATATATAATATTTAATTATACAACTTTAAATATCAATTAATCATGCTAACATCATAAGTTAGTGGGTACAAATATATCATTAATATATATAATAATGGGAAATATTAATAGTTAATGCAGATATTAGTTAATTACTATAAAATATCATAATTATTTAGTAGTTAACATTTTATTAAAAATAAACAAAGTAAACCTAATTATACATTGTTAGAAATATATTTATTTGTATTAAATATTTTAGCATTAATATTTTTCTCATTATTTTAAAATTATTTATTCATTCAACTCATTTTTTAGCAGTATTATTAAGGTTATCTTAATAATTAGGTAATTAATAATTTAAATAAATATGAGTCGTGTTAAATTAATTATTTTATTTTTCTATTATTTTTATTTCAACAAAACACTATTTATTTTAATCACTAGAATACTAATAAATGAACCAAATACATCACAAAATAATGCTACAATCTTACCTTTATTCTTTTCATAAGGAAAGAAAAAGAATATTCTTATTAATTCTTAACATTCTTATTCTTGCACCAAACATGCAATTGAAGTTTTAGGAGAATATATAATGGTAATTAAGAAAGAGTAGTCGTAGGCCCAGAAGACTTTACTCAATCAATCCAATGGATTCTGAACCTATCGGCCATTAGCTTCACTCACTCCTAGGGGTATTCATGAGTCAGGTTTGACCCGACCCGATCTCAAATTCGGCCCAATCCGATCGATTTTGTTCGGATTAGATTGGGTCGGATTGATGACAAAGTAGTCATCAAATTCGATCTAACCCGACCTTCATTGAGTCGTGTTGGATCGGGTTATCGACTTATCCGATTAATTTTTTTCATATATTTTTAATTATTTTATTATAATACTTAACATCATTTATATTTTAAAAATAAAGAAATATATTTTTTTAATATTTTATAATGATTTAAGGGATATAAAGATAAATTTGTAATATATTTTAATTTTAAAATAATATAAAATTCTTATTAAGAATAAATTAATTTAAATTTAATAAAAAATATAAAAATTTGGGTCATCGAGTTGGGTCGGATTAATCGGGTTCGAAAAATTAAAATCCATACTTGACCCGTTGGTGATCGGATTATGATCGGGTCGGTTCGGATTCGACCCGATCAACGATCCGATTCGACTCAATTGAGATTGGATCGGTTTGAATCGTCGGGTTCATCGGGTTGATCCGACCCGTTGAACACCCCTACTTACTCCATAGTGGCGGTGGGCCATATACTTTCCCAAATACATTTAGAGAACAATTCAAATAAATAGCCCTTGAAGAATAATTACTTTATAAAATTTATGTCTAACTTTTTTTAGCATAAAAATTGATGAGAATAAGATATTTAACTTCGGGTAAATTAGAAAAATGCTATGTTCCCTTAAAACTCCAACTAAGAACATAGATAAATATAGTAAGTGCTCAAATGCATAGTTCTATTGGAATTTTGAATGGCCATGGTTTTGACTTCAATTGTAGCATATATACATATACATATATATGTTTTTGTTTATACTTTTAATTCTCAAATATCATTTTTTATAAATTCATAGTGATTAGTGACTCTCATTTATTTTATCATATTGTACATGTATACTTATTAGTTAATAAATAATATGGATTACATTGTATTATTTCATGGAAATATTATTTATTTCTATTAAATTACACATTTAGATTATAAAAAATAAATTAAATCACACATTTATACATAATTATTATTATAGTACATAATTCGGAAAGAAATATTTTGATGCCTAGAATTTTCCACATCCATTTTAATTTATTCTTTAATCAAATGTTAAGCATTATTATTTCATATAAGTATTCTTTTCATCGCTCGATTTTTATAATTATAATATTTCAACCTCAAATTTTAACTTCTGTTTTTCTAGAAGGTTGAGCTTTTCCATCATAAGAATTATCTTTAAATATTTACATTATACGTTTATGCTTATTATTTTTTTAACAAATATAAATATTTTCTATTTCTTAATAATTAATATGAAAATGTAATAGAAACAAAGAGCCTTCCTTTAAATATGAGATTAATTGATTCTTAAATATTTTACATAAGTAAGAAAAGCCACACAAGTAAAACACCCAAATACATTTGACCCTTCTAAAATCTCATTCCTAGTACCACCTTTTTTACGAATATGATGAGTCATCCGAATTTGAGAAGAATATGATGGTAAATTATAAAGATGAAGCTCGGGGTAGGTTAGCAGGTCCGGCGCCTAAATTGCCTGAGCCCGAGCCCAGCCCGGCACTACATTTTTAAGAATTTTGGCCCGATCCAATTACCAAATATTATATAAAACAACATAATTGCACACACAACCAAATATATTATATAAAAAATATATACATTTCTCATTGGATAAATTTATTATATAGGATTTTTATGGTCAAAGTGCCCAAATACCTTTTTAACCCGAGCAGCCGAGCCCAATCCTCCCTTCAATATAATTTTAAGATTTAATCTATACAATAACTATTTTTTCAAATACATTAATCTTATCTAATATATATAGTAATTATTAATACAATAATATTATATATCACTATTTACCAGTTAGTTTATCAATTTATGATATAATTATATAAAATACTATAGCATATGATATAAACTTTATTATAGTAAAAATGTGATTTAAAAAAATAAAATTCAATAAAATATAATAAAATAATGTGTGGCCTAGGCACAACCAGTGTCGGGCCACCTTAATGTCATATTGTCATGTATGACAAAATATAAATTTTCGGGTACGGTACAAGTAGTTACTGGTACAGTGGTACTATTGAATGAGCGTGTAATAATGAATACCCCAAAAAAAGTAAATTATCAATAAGTAATAGTAGGCCCAAAAGCTTTTCCGTGGGGGCAGTTGGACAAACGTACCCATTTTACTCGGAACTAATTTAAATTAATAGCCCTTCAATCAGGAAAATTAGGAGATAAATCAAAATATAATACAAACTATTGAGGTCTAAATATTAATATAGATTTAGAATAAAAGAAAAATAATATAAAACCAAATAAAATATATTTAATAAATTATTATTATTATTATTTAAATACCAAATCAATATCTATTTGTTTTTTTATAAAAAACAAATAAAAAATGTATATTTACTCACTATAAAAATTGAATTTATAAGTAATAAAAAAACAAAATCATGTTAAAAAAAATAACCTAAATAATAATCAAAATTTTCTTCTTACACTATCATTTTATTTTATTTTCTATTATTTTCATTAACTCGATATTAAATTTTATGTTAAATTATACTATCAATTCAAAACTAACATGCTTTTGTTTAACTTATTCAATTTCTTAACTGTTACCCAAAAGGTGCAATTTTATGCATTAAATATTTTTTTAAAAAATAAAAGGAAATATATAATAAAGTAATTAATTTGATTTATTATTCATCAATCAAAGGAATTCAAGTTTAATACTATGCAAATATAAAGATTATTTTTCATAAATATACATGCATATATTCTTAAAACTTTGAAAAGTAGAAGAGAATCAAAAGAGTAAAATTTATTATCATATGTATAATATTTATACTATATAATATATATTTGAGAGCTAAAGCCCACGAGTGTAGCCTTGGTTCATCCATGCTTTTAATATATGCATTTATGTTCTTTGACTCGACTTTAGATTAATCATAGTCGCTAGCTTTAGACACTGAAAATCGTATATATATGCATTTCTGCTTTTGGGTGAAAGGGATCCCCTAGGCTATATCTTATGGCTATTAATAAAATATTATTTTAATAATACTAATTATAATTCATAATTAGTGTTTATTTTTATTTATAATATAATAATAGTAATATAATATTTTCATATAAGTATTTTTTAAGAGGATTTTTTATATTAAATATTTATTTTATTATTATTATTATTATTATTATTATTATTATTATTATTATTATTATTATTATTATTATTATTATTATTATTATTATTAGGGTGTATATTACCACTCCTAAATCCTTAAAACCATTTTACCCCTAAGTTTTAATACCAATTTTTTATAACATATAAAATATTAAAATTTAATAAAAGTCACAAAAAAGAGTGACATTAAAATTTAAGAAGTGAAATTATTATTATTAGTTATGTTATTATTATTAGATATATTTATTTTATTGTGTTATATTTTATTTATAAAAAATTAGGAGGTATATACGAATTAAATACAAATAAAATTACTATTTAGGTGATAATTTTAAAATATGAATAGAGACTCCCGTTAGATAATATGGGTTATCATTTCATAAGTAGAGAGGGCTCAAGTATTTTTAAATTTATATTTTCAATAATCAAAATAATTGCGGCTAGAGAAATGCCAGGTCAACAGTAAAAGATAAGTGTTCTAAAAGATAAGTGTTTATATGGAAGACTTGTAGGGCAGCTGGTGGATGACACTTCAAACATATACATAAAGAGCTTCTAAGACAAAACCGCAATAGTTATGCCTAATGCCAAAGTGGAAAAAAAAGCAGTAACAGCCAAGACAGGGCCTAAAAAGCGCCATTGTTTATGTCCGGAAACCTACAATCCAAAGAAAAAATAATATTAGAGAAAGTTATTTAACTTTCATATTTTTAACAAATCAAGTCTAAAGCTTTTATGAAATAAAAAAACATCAACTTTTAATATGTCTTCATATCTATCTCATAATATGTTTTTCAGAAAAATACTAAGTTTTGACGTGACAAACTCAAATGGATAAATGGAAATTAAGTAGAATATTATTTGTATATAAAACTAAATATATAGTTGAATTTTCTTAAAAAATGACTCATTATCAGTTTTGTCATTCCTAAATTTTTATCATCGTTCTCTATGTCATTATTTATTTAACAATTGATTCTTGTATATAATATATTTAAGAATAATAATTATTAATAACTCATATACAAGATATACAATTTATTTTTTGTTATTTGATATTTTAGGAACAAATAATATTGTATATATAACGTTCATTAATTAACTAGATCATACTTAAGTCTTTTTTCTATCTAATATAAAAAAGTTTAGGATAGATTTGATAAAAATATAAAAGTTGGTAATTTTGTCTTACAATAAACATAATTTTATAGGTTTCTTTTATGCAATTTTCTAAAAAGAACATATTGGTAACCCAACATACCGTTGTACTTTTGTTCTCTTCACAGCGAGTGTTAGGCGTCCCAAGGGCGTTCCTCCTATTCAAGGCAACCGGATCTTCAATTCCTCTATCCATGCGTATGACCTAAATATAAAAAGCAACGTTGTATAGAACAATCAATTAATTTGACTCGTTAATCACAATCAGACTTACAATGAAATAATGCATACTTATTGGACTGATCCAATAATAAAAAGTAATATATAAAGATAAATCAATCATGACCTTCAAACTAATCAAATACGTTTTTGCATGATATGGCTTCCCCTTCATTTAGTTCTTAAAAGTAAATGCAAGTAAGAAAGAATTCAATCAACAAAGTTTTTGGCATACCCATTCAAATTGCAGTTGATTATCCTTTGGGATCGTTGCAGGGACCGGTTGATAAATAGGGCCTATGAAAGGAAAAAATAAACTTGGAAAGTGGCAAAACATATCATGCAAAAACTCCTATCTAGAATTGCAATACAATGGAGTGTGGTTACTGTGGTATAAGTAGATTAAATAAAATTGCAAAATGTACAGGAAGTTTAAGCAAGATTTAAAACTTTTTAAACAATAAGTAAGCAAAAACAGAATGATGCTTATTTGAAGATACAAATGATGAGAGAAGATTCAGATGTAAAGAAAACATTTTTTTTATTCGTAATCGATATTTGTTTACAAGATGGGAGAAGATAATTTGATTACAAAAATCATATTAACCATTTACAAGATTGGACCGGAGGAAATACAACAAGCCATGTCTAATTCAACCAATCTGGTGGAATTGGTTGGGAACGGATGGTTTTGTACCTCATAAAGGCTGAGTTTGGTTCTGCTTTTTATTGGAGCTTTGGATGAAAGCATAACTTGCTTTTCTTAAGATGAATGTTTGGTAAAAGTTTTTTATGTGCTTTGATTCACAGAGCCAATGGATAAAAGTTGCTTTTATCTTCTTTGCCAAAAAGTTTCTCAACCCTCCCGTGAATAAAAGGTCTTTTCATGAAAGCACATAGGGCTGCGTTTGGGGAAGCTTCTAAGTACAACAAGTTCTTAATAAAGCTAGCTTCTAGGTGCTGTGGGAAAAAAGGTCAGATTAGATTCCTTACTTTACAAAAAAGCACAAAAATAGCTGTAGATTGCAACTATTTTTGAGAAAAAACAACTTCAAAATTTTTCACCAAACAGAGAGAAGCAACGTTCCCACCGCTACACCAAAGGCAGCCATAAGCTTTCCTTGAAAATTTTGAGTCCTCCCAAACGTAGCCAAAATCATTTTCAGATATCTTTAACATTTATCTTTTNAGAGAGAGAGAGAGAGAGAGAGAGAGAGTGAGGTGCATAGCAAAATTTGTACCTTGTGCCTCTGCTTCTCCCTTGAGAGTGATTGCTAGCTGGTGGCCAAACAACAAAAAAGAAAATTTAGGGTAAAAGAAGCCTTACACAAAACTGCGTATTCGATCTGACTAGAAAGATATCTGGCATGAACTTATAAACGTTTCAATAACCCCAAAATTGGAAGGAAACGTAGTGTGCTTAAAATTGGGAAAACAAAAGAAAAAAAGAAGAAAAAATTGCATACGGTTATTCAAGAAACGTACCCTAAATTTCATGAGCGTCTCGATCGGCGCGTTTTCTTCAGGTGGCACGCCTTGAAGCGCATCGTCCGCCGAGAAGATTTCCCCGGAGCCTTCGCCTCCGCCTCCGCCTCCGTCTCCACCTCTGCCGCTGCTGGGGGACACCGCGGGAACCACGCCGTCTTCCATTTCCTTGAAGGTCGAACGAGGGATGACAGGGATTACCGCGCGATCTGGGCCGTCAAAATTCAGATCGGATGATCAGAAAGAAATAAAGCCCTAGGATTATGCTCCCTTTTCACTTTTCACGTTATAAGAAAATTTCTATATCCTTTCTAATTCATTCTCATAATAATCCTTCTAATATTCATATAACAAAAATATTCGATAAAATTAACAAATTTACAATAGATACCAAGTTAGAAGGATATTAAAGTAAAGTTTAAGAGGATGCCACAAAGCTCATCTAAATATATACCAAATTCCTGGTGCCTTCCATGTAGGCTTTACGGACCCATGCAGCAACCAGCGAAAACTTCTGTGAAATGTCGCAATCAAAGGTTTTCGGGTCTTCGTGTTCTTATGTACCTATCAATCAGATATCGACATTCGTGCATGCTCATTTCGTGCGTGCTCGTATTGTGCTCGTGCCAGTCAACTCGTGTTTGATCGTACTCGTGTCTATGTCGTGCCCGAAAAAATCGTGTCGTGTCGTGCCGTGCTAAATTTATCATCCGAGCGGCCCGACCCGGCCCGTCCCATATTCGTTCGTGCCGACCATATCGTGCCGTGCTAAATAGGATCGCACCGGGTCACTATTATTTTTTTTATTTTTATAAATTTTAAACTATTTTTTAAAAGAAGTTCTAATTTTACATATAACAAAATATAGGTAAATTACCTCTACTTCATATTAAGCTCGATTACTATATATAATATAATTTTTAGGAGGGATTTGAACCCGAGTTAGAAACATAGATGACCACATTCTCTACCAAAAAAACCTTTTGAATAGTATATGTCCATAAAAATAATTTATATTATATATATAATCGTGCTTGACCGTGCCGAGCCCGGGCGAGCTCTTGCTCNTGTCCATCTCTACTATCAATACGACCCACGATAACGTCGAATTTATGATTAAAATAATATAAAATATAATATATCCTACCACATCTTCATTAAATTCATATAAAATGCATACACTTAACTTGCACAATAAACACTTAATCGTATAAATAATATTTTTTTAATAAAATAAACATAATTAATTAATTCATTATTGTGTTTTTGGCCAAATCTACTTTACTTGTAGTAGCTTAAATAATATATTAAAAAGTTATTAATGCTAATGTAAAAATAATTATTTTCTTTATACAACTTAAACTTTATTCCCTTTTGTCCAGTCTTATATCAAAGTTCTAATAGTTAATTTTCCTTTTTTTTCTCTTCCACTCAGAAATTTAAACTTTTATTATAATAAATAGTGAAATATCATATATGAAAAAAGGTGATATTTTAAAATACTTTTTCTCCGTAATCACAGGAAGAAAATAATCAAATATACTTCTCCTCTTGTATACTTTTAGACACCGTTTGGTATGTATGAGCATTTTGAATAGTTAATAACGTATAATGATTAGCGATTAGAGATTAGAGATTAGTTAGTAGCGAGTTAATTATTAAATTTCATAAAAGTATTTGGCAAATGTAACGTTTGAATCAAGTGTAAAATGACGAAACAATATATAAATAATCATTTAAAAAAATTTATATTATTATATGCATTATAAATTAAATAATCTATTTTTATTCTTAACTATTTTAATATTAATAAATAATAAATAAATAGTTAATTAAATAATTATAAATTAATAAAATAATAAAGTGGTCACATGGTATAAAAGAATAACTATGTTCGTACAAATAGTAAGTCATAATGAAATATTTTGAGGATATATTGGGAAATAAATCTCAACACTCTAGTCGATACCTTAGAGGTTGATCTTGCAAACGTTTCAAAATGCTGAGTTTCAAATATTTGTCGCTAATATTAAGTATATTTGTCAAACACCTTAACTAGCGTGTTGACTTAGTCAACACACTATACACTAATATATACGCTACTTTTATGTCATATCAAACAAAGCCTTAATCTTTCACGTGAAAAAAAAAACCTCGATTATTTTAATGTACTAAAAAAAGTATTTTTTTTTTTGCAATTGAATGTAACATCTGTTGGGAGTTTCAAAAATTAAGCATTATCTCTTATTTTTTCTGTAGGTTATATTAAGACTCTATTTAACACGTTTTTAAAATAATATTTAAAATAACGGGTAGATCAAATCAATGTACTATCTAAGATATTTGTTAAACATAATTACTAATAGTAATAAATGATTAAAACTCAGTATTTTGAAATACTTTAAAGATCAACATTTAGATTAACTACAAACGTATTAAAATTTATTTTTAAATATACTCTCAAAATATTTTAATATTAATTACTATTTATGTAATACACTTATTATTTTATACTACATGATCATCTATTATTTATTATTATTTTAATTAACTTATAAATTATTTTATTAATTGTCTATTTATTATTGTCTATCAATATTAAAATAGTTAAAATAAAAATATGTTATTAAATTTATGATACATATATTAATAAAAAATATTTAAATAATTATTTATACTCATTTTAATTATCTTATATTTATTATTGATTGATTCAAATGACGTATTTGTCAAATATTTTTATCATATTTAATTAACTCACTATCGTAAATAACAAATTATTAATTATTAATTATTATTAATTGTTAGTACGTGTCACTAATAATCACTAATACAAAATGCTTTGAATCTTCGTCTAAACAAAAAAAGAAACAATTCCGTACACGCATTCTTATACATGTACTGTGGCGACCTGATCGAAACCTTATTTGCTACCTCCTGCAAACGAAAACAATAATACCTACTTCATTCCACCTCAATTTTTGGTCGATAAAAATAAATCGATAGCAAATAAACGAGATGAGGATGCATCTTTGCTGAAGTGTACACTTCACGCCATGCACAAATTCTTCTCATCCCAAACATGGAGTTGAACCACAGTTGGTAGAGTTTGCATGATTTGTTGTATATGTGTCAATCCATTTAATTTGATCCAAAGTTTAATAGTTGCTAACTAACCAGAAGTGGCAAATAATATGTATATACATAGACATGTAAATGATGGGGAACTGATGCAAAACTTTAGAAAGCAAATTAAACAAGATAAACAAACAAACAAACAAACAAGCAAGTGCTTTGGATCATCTTATAATTAATTTAAAATGGGCGTAGAATTAGATATGTACGTACCTCGGAGGAGCTAAGTTGAAGTCGTTGATGTCATGGACGCTAAATCAATCAATAAACAGCTGCTGCGAGCTCTGAAGCTATTCAACAATTAATGGCGCCCGCCGGCGAGCTAAAGGATTGACGCAGGCTCTCCTCCGGCAGCCCCTCCGGCGTGTTTATTTTATAGGTTACGAGGGGAGAATGTATAATGAGTTATGAGTCTTGTGATAATTGGATTTGTAGGTTACGTATGGTCTCAAAACATAGATTGATCTTTCGGAAGAAATCAAAATATTTATAGTAGGAACGAAAGAGGAAAGACTAACCAACGGGGGTTGGGGTGGAGTGGTCAGCGGCTCCTCCCCGCTTAAGCAGAGGTCTCGAGTTCGAGCCCCTGTGAACGCAGAAAAACCCCGCTGGGAGTCTCACCTGCCATAGTCAGGCACGCTACCCGGGGCGACACCAGAATAGTCGGGCTCGATGGTGGGCCGAGACTCCAACC
>LTAE01014853.1:0-10981 GCA_001647135.1 Pontederia paniculata | reverse complement strand
TCTCTCTCTCTCTCTCTCTCTCTCTCTCTCTCGTCTACTTTTCATAACAAGTTCAACTGAAATGCAAAGGGCAACCTAAGTTACCTAAATGCCTCAAAAGTACTAGAAACTACTGCACATGAATTGAATGACCCCTCATTGGATTACTTCCAAGCCCAAGGTTATGCAAACCACTGCCAAATCCCCCCAATATCTTGCCATTCGCAATGAAACATCACAAAAATCAAAATTACCATAACAAACAACCAAATCTTTGATAAAACAATCTAATCACTAAGAGCTACTAATAAAATCAAAAAAAGAAGCAAATCAAGAGATATAAATAGCATAAAACATCAAAGCTTCACAAAATTGCACCTCTGAAATTGACCTCCTTCATCTACAAAGAACAATGTCTTCTATTCGACAATTTCGAAGGGGAATGATCGACTCCTCGAAACGAACCCTAATTCGAGAAATCGTGTAAGGTCGCTTTCTCTCATGCAAGGTTGTTAATATCACGAGTCAAACTCTTAAACTCGAAAGAGTTTAAGAGTCCATGACCCTAAAATGACTCAACTCTAGGCTAACTCGGAAATTGAGTCAAACTCGGATTGAGTCACGAGTCAACCCGGTGAACTCGGTTAACTCGGTTGAATCGGTCGAGTCAACTCGTAGAATCTCTGAGTTTAGGTACCAGTTAAAAAATGGTAATATTGATTTGAATAAGAGGGTATTATTGGATAGAACATAACTAGAGTTTGCAATATCGAATTCCTCAAGAAACCAAAAAAAATGGTGGTTGCTTCCTTCTCCTCACCTGTGAAAGATTGTGACACCAGGTCTCGCGGTCTCGCCTTCTCTTCGCCAGATCTATGTCGCATCTTGATGATCTATGTGTCGCATCTTGATGGCCTTGCACGGTCGCTCGTCCGTGTCGCAACTGTAGCCTCGCACGAAGGCCACGAATTACGCCTCGCGGCTTCTCTGCTCCTCGCCTCGTGTTGTGCCTCGCCTCGCCCCGCTCCTTGCCTCGCCTTAGGCTATGCTGCGCCTTGCCTCACACTGTTCCGTGCCTCGCCTCGCCTATGCTGTGCCTGGCCTCTCCTTGCGCCGCGCCTATCCTCACGTCGTGCCTCGACTTGCCTGTGTCGTCTTGCACGACTACCGTGGAATCGTGGGCTACGCCTCGCACAAGTGCACAACTGTTGTGGACTGCGCAAGATTGTCGCGGACTGCACCTCACGACGCTTCGCTCGTAGTATCCTTCTCCCTCTATTCTTTCCTGACAAATCATTTTCCCATTTTCAAGTTCAACTTTCTTCTTATTTCCTCACACAAATATCATGATACATCTTTTTGACTTTGAATCCTTTGATTAATGTTTGTATCCTGATACATTGTAATAGAAAGTTAACTTTAGAGTTTAGAAGTTTACTTGATATAAGTATTCATTTACTTTATATAAGTAATCTAGTGGTTGATTTGCAAAGAATTTATTCGGAACATAGACTCTACGATTTTACGATTCGACTTTATGATACGAGTTTACGGAGTACAAAACGAGTTTATGTAGACTCTCGATATTGACAACCTTGCTCTCATGCCCAATTTATTTAGAGGACGGTGGTTTTAGAGGAGGGAGGGAATAATAAATATATGTTGATGTTTTTTTTGTAATAAGATCATAAATAACAAAAAGTTTGGGAGCGTTGATGGGCGATCGATCGGCTCAGAATCGGGAACAACCTTTAGACAATTAAGTTTGCTACTAAGGCATATGATGATTAAGACCTACTTTTAGCTAAATAAATAGGTAGATCTTTTTTGCTTTAAAAGACGTTAAATACCCTATAAAAGAAATATAAAAGAGTGGGTTTTTTTTATTTTCATTTGCATCTCTAAATTAAAAGAAACCATAAAATTTAGCTCTCTAGAACTATTTAATCGTTTCCCTTTTCTTTATATTAACTTTGATTTTTCCAATTTATCTAATTAAATCCGCACATTCATTTAAAAAAGAATAAAAAATATACTTTAAAAATAACATATTTGTTTTTTCATTTTTTTTCTTTTACTCGTCAAAATGGTTAATTATATATTTTGTTTTTCTGAAATGATATTAAAAGGTGAAGTTATAATTGGATAAATCAAAAGTTTGTGCGAGAAATTATAATTTTGATAGTTCAGAAAGATAAGTGACTATTTTTAGTTTAGATGTTAAAGTGGAAATATGTCATAAATGGATACTCTCTTGTATAACCTCATATTTACTAAACAAAAAACTTTCTTGCAGTATGATGAGAAAAAAAGGAAACATGCATTTCAAAAAAAATATTAGTGCATAGGGATATTATCTCAATACCATTCGTGCATGAATTTGATAATTAATGAATAAAAAAATTAAAGAGTTCGAACTGCATGCAAATGGAGCCAATAAATTATCACAATTAGAAAACTTCATTTGTATATATAAGGGGCGTAATTCAGATGGTGCGAAATTATTCGTTAATTTATATAATTGTTCATATTAATTATAGTTAATATAAAATATAAGTTATTTTTTGAAAGATAAATGATAAATTAAAAAAAAGAAATAAGAGGGATCCAAATATAACTTTTTAGTTCTTCTATCAAAATATTTTTATCTAGCCAACAATAAGTATATGTGAAAATAAGTTATTATTATAAAATTTTAATGGTGTCGAGAGAGTCTAAGAGGGTGACTCCCTTGACCCTCTTGGCTCCGCCCTTGTATATATAACTTATGTGGGTTCATATATAAATAACTTGAATGACTCTTTTTAATGGCAATAATAAGCAAATGAGTTGAGGCGATAACTAATATTTATATTGACATAATTACAAAAAAATAATGATTCTCTATTTATAACAATAATCAAACCAATATTTCATGATCAAATAGTTTGACTATGAAATGTAAGTTAGAGCTAATTAAAATTCGAAACAGATAAGCATCAACTAAACTACCCTTCCATATAGATCATCGTGGCATGAACTAAATTCTGCGTTTTCCCACTCCCACTACTGTCGAAATTTTGCTTTGGTGGGCCTGCCCCAAGGGGACACCGAAGGTGTACCTCCTTTCGTGCGCCCCTCACCTCCTCCTGCTTTTCTAAGCTTACGTGCACCATGGTTGGGATTGGAAACTATACCAATAGTAATTCATTGGGAATCATTTCTTTTCTAATATAATTTGTCGATTATTATATGATGATTTCTTAACTTTCCATATATAGAAACATAGAGACTCTAAATGACATCTCTTATGTCAATGACACCAAAGGGATATTAGATGAATGAAATTGAGATATAGATGGAATATAATGAAATAGAGCCACTTTGAGGTTTCCTATGAAATGAGACATGAAACGGAGCCACTATAAAGAAGTTCCGAGAGTTTCGAAGGAAGCTTCGGACCCATATTGTTCATGGGTTGAGAACCAGAGTTGAACTTTATGAGATCGAATCTTCGAAAAAATATTTTAGAAAATGTTTTCTTATATTTGACACCGAAGGTTGTACCTAAGGTCTTTTTTCAATAAAAAATATTTTAGTTCACAAAAACGTTTGCATTTGTAAAACGTAGATAATAGAAGTTAGGAAAAAAAAACTAAAAGAAGATATATTATTCCAAACAACGCAATCACTGAATTGGTCAAAAAAATAATGTCGTATATATATTTGGATGATCTCTCTTGAATCGTTAGTAGTCATCAGTTAATTGTTTGGATAAATCTGCACATTAATTCTTGTAATGTGTTTACGTTTGAACAGGTTTACAGCTTAACATATAGTGGATCTCGTTGGCTTTTATGTGATTTAGTACGTGTTGAACATAATATATATACTCATTTGCGAATCAAATTTCGTAACTATGTAGTCATGTTGTGTTCTCTGTTCATATATAAATTATTATTTAAAGAGAAAATAAATAAATATTTTGATTGGATAAAATACGTGTAAGCGGAACTCTGTTTTCGTATGTCTTCCCTAATTCTAATGCTTAAAAGTTCATTTGAGCATGCTATGTGATGCCACTTACATGAGCAAATTCGTAGCAACGTTCAAGCTTGGTCCACAAAATGGATGCCATTCGGTTGCATGCTTACAGCCAAGTACAGATATGAGCAGAAAACAAGGGGCATGCTAAATATTTGTCATCCATTGGATTGTCCAAATATAATCACCAAACATATTGTAAAATATATACGACCCACACTAGCACTACTACGCAGTTTGGCGCCTATCATCATAAAGTACTAAAAACTATATCTCAACTAAGAGCATTTCTACTTGATGCAAGTAAAAACTTTATAAGATGGCACATTTAATTGCACCCTCATTGCGCCTCTGAAACTCTTCAGCATCTTTCTTAGCAGCCTCTAGACTCTCCTTGAGCTTACGAATCTCTTCTTGTGATTTCCTCTCTGCTCCCTGTCGGGCGGCTTGCTCCTCTGCCAACTGTCTCTCGAGCCTTTCTATGACTTGTTTCAGCTTCTGCTCAACCTGTAGAGGAACACAACTCGAGCAATTAGTTCTCCTTCAGTCCGGCAATTAAGAGAACCTCTCCTTCATATCGTAAGCAGGTGAAAATAAATTCAGTAGACGTTGAAAGAAAAAGAAACAAATGAATAACAGGCAGAATTAAATACCATTTCAGTTATTTGTCCTAATTGTTTTTCATATGATTGGTATAACTCTGCCTTCAACTGTGCAATTTGTTCTTCAGATTGTCCCTTCATGGATTCAAAATCCTTCTCTTTGCGATGTAGCCATGAAGCTCCATTCTATTGAAAAGATATCAATGATCATCAAAAGAATAAGATCAACTGTACAATCAACGACTTCAATTATAATTGTTGACAGAGTACACAAAGTTATTGGAATCTAACCTTAAGTTCATCAAAAAGCTTGTCAGAAAATGGTTTTCGTCCATTACCTTCGACAACAAGGTCCACAAGATGCAAAAGTTCCTGCACTTGGCGTGCTCGTTTATCCTCATCCTTTGTCTTGTTATCAAAGAGGACTATCCTATTTTTACAGGAGTGTAGAAATTTCTGCAAGAAATGATTCAGAGGAAACACAAGATATTAGTTACATCATTATTACAATCTGAAAGTATCAAATATCTCTAAATATACAGTGAACAGTAGAAAATATGATAGAAAATTATGTGAGTACTTGTATATGATAAAAGATCTCAATATATAGACATTAATAGAGATGATATCTCAATATCCGAAACATGGATGTCTAAGCAAAATTTAAATCTATTGATTGCTCAAAACATGCATATAAACACAAATAAAATCAACTCATAGATGTTTTAACAGTCACTATAAGATGTCAAATTCACTTCTGTTTATCAGATTGCTTTCCCTATACTTTGCTAATAAATGGACATTCAATTGAAATGTGCATCAACTATTGTGAATGTAGCATGAAACATGCATATATAAACGAATAATAAAACATTTTCTTCATAAAAAAAAGATTTTGCATATATGTTGGGCGTCACATTTTGAGATCAAAGGTCTCAAGGAGATCAGGGAGTCAAAACCATGACTCACGTCCAGAAAACTTTGTTAATGATAGATAATGATAACACTTCTGGACAAAGTTTCTTGGTATGATCATTTCGAACCTGCAAGGAATGATGCTCCTTGTCACCTAAAAAATCTTTCAAGGTTTGTCCATCACTTTCAAGATCATCACCACCAGTAAAAACTGCAATCATATAATCAACAATTTTTTCACCAAATAAAGTCTTCAAAGTCTCAATTGCAGATTCTTCATCTGGTGAAAAACGCGACCTAACAGAGAAAACCATAAGTATAGCATGAATCCCATCTTTGGCCAAATTTACGCATTTGACAATCTCTTTAACAGTGGCATCTGAATTATCAGAACGATCAAATAACCCTGTCAAAGAAACGGAAATAAATGTCAGATTTTGCATGTCCCGTAAAAGCCACTTATATCTGATTTGTAACCTCAAGAAGTTTTGTCATTTATGCTCACCTGGGGTGTCAATAACGTTGACAATGCGACCATCTTTCATGGCAGTACTTTTTAGTTCGCAGGTGCTTGTGACACCATAAAAGCTGGGTTTTGATATGAATGCCTTTGTACCAAGGATACTATTTCCAGTTGCACTTTTGCCATTTCCAGTTTTGCCAAATAGAACCAAAGTATTAAATGAGTTCAATGGGGCAGTCCATTCCCAGTCATCATCGATGTTAATTCGATTCATTGTCCACTAAGAAAAATCTGCAAATAAAGAAAAAATGTAGAACAACAAATTAATGACAACTAACAAATTAATGACAATCCTAACTGTTCACATATTTTTCCTTTTATGTTTAGAAGAATGTATAACTTACCCATCAAGAGTTGGATTACTAGTGAAGCTATAAATTAAAGAATTACATGCAATACTATAAGAACAAAGAAGTATCATGTGAATCTATCATGATTACTAAATAAGTCGTCTCTTAGTGTTCTTTTTTTTTCAAAGAAAATGCATATTACAAATGGAGATAAAGGGAATAACAACAAATCTGAAAACATTGCAATTAACATTTACAACAAGTAATTTACAAAGATTAATCTATAGGCTCTATTAAGTTCTTCTCATACTTCTAGGGTTCTTAAGAATGAACCATCGTAAAAGGCTACCAAGTCCTAAAGATGAATTAAATGGAAATGACTCTATTCCTTCATGAAGACATAGACAACATATGTGATCCAGAAAAATGATGTGGTATGGTATTCCACAAGTTCTATATAGTTCCTATTATAGTTTTCCAGGATTCAAAATTAGATCTTCATTAATTACTCATTCCTCACATAGCAATAGCATATATATGAAGTACAAACCCTAAAAACACACAAGAATTTTTTTTTCAACAAGTTCTGAACAAGTTTTTTTTTGTCAATTATAGTCCACTTGAGGAAAAAAAAATCAATCCATCTTTGTGCTTGATATCTGCAATCTATGCTATCTAAAACAGATCAGAATTCTAAACCCTAAAAAAACACATTAGAATTGTCACTAATTTTTTTGAGAGAAGAATTGTCACTAATGCTTTGAGTAATCCTGTGACAGAAGCAATAAGGATCCACATAGCGTAGTTCTTCCTAAATTCAACTTCCAATCTGCGATCGCATGAATTAATGGAAGCCGGATACGAAGAAAATACACTGAATCGTTGGAAAAGAAAAATTCCAACAAAAGATCCAAGAAAAGTTACCTGAAAGAACTGAAAACAGAGGGAAGGGAAAACCAGAGGGAAGAAATTTTTTGAGAAGACCTCGAAGCAGCGAAGAGAAAAGACAACAAAAAACTCTGCAACTAAAAAACTCTGTTATTAGAGAACAGAGGAGATAATTTTTGAGCCGCCTCAAAATTCCTTTCTTGGGCCTGATATCACACGTGGCGGTTGGAAAAGATATGTTATTAGTTAGATGACATAAACAACTTTTTCTCCACCTATTTTTATCAGTTATATTTTTTATATCAGACAAAAAATTTATTTAAAAAATAAAATACCAGCCCTTGTTCTTATTTGGCCCATTACCCTTCATAAAACCACTTTTCCCCACGTATTTTATCATTTATTTCTTACATCAAGCTTCCTGCATTCCTTTATTTTGCACATTATTCCTTAATTTCACACCTCTAATGATACAAGCATCCGCATCTAATTTTTTTTCCTTTTTTTATCACGGTATTCTTTGTTATATATATATAATAAATATTATCAATTTCTGATTATATCACATCATATATATATTAATATATATAGGTAAAATATTTGTGCAGCTCACTTTTTCTCACATTACATATATAAATATGATAGTACGAGCTTATGTTTATTGCTATGTATGTGTGATATAAAGGTAAATGCACGAGGTTGCAACACAAATACCACCTTCTTATGATATCATCAATTGTATAAAATAAAACTGAAAAATAATAATTATAATTTTAAAAAATCTAGTTAAAGTAAATTAATAAAATTTAAAACTGAAGTAATAGTTTTGAAAATTATTATTTTTTGGGAAAAATAAAAAAGGACAATTAAGTAGTAATGATATATAAAAGTGCTAAATAAAGTAAATTAATAAAATAGATCTATAATTGAAAAAGATAAAAAGTACATCAATAAATCAAGAAAACAAATTGAATATATATTATTTTGAAAAGTCAAAGTAAACTAGAAAAAAAATTAAATTTTAATTTCCCATTTTCAAAATTTTCTTAAAAAATAAAAAAAGTAATAAAAAAAATATCTATATAAGAAGAGGTGGAAGCCACGAAAAGAAGCCAAGTGATGTATTAGTAAGAAGACATGTGTCTAATATTAAGATAATTTTTTATCTAAAATTTATAATTCACGAAAGATTAAAAATATAAAATTATATGATATGATATAATATATATAAAGGAGAGGTCGAAGTCACGGGAAGAAGCTAAGTGACATGTTAGTACTTAAATAAAAAATATAATTATTTGAAAGTTCTTACTTGAATGAAATAAATAATATTAAAATTTTAAGAAGAAAACATTAGTATTTTATTTTTAAAATTATTTTATATGTATAGATATTATATGGATTGTAATATAAAAATAAATAAATAAGATTGAAACCCAAGCTTGGAAGCCTAGAATCATCAATTTTATATGGAATGATTTGTCGGAGTCTGATCAGTACCTTGGTTGTAATGTATATACTAGCCTATTAATTCATGCGATACACGAAAATTATCTAAAAACATTACTAATTAATATATATATATATATATATTATATATATGGATCAGCAGGTTGAGTTGGGTTAATCGAGTTTGAAAAATTAAAATTCATATACGATTCATTGGTCATCCAATTAGTTCATTTTCGACCCAACACTTGTTGTGTAGATACTTTTATATAAAATTATAGATAATGATACATATAACTTGTAAGCTAAAATAAGTTTATCTAAGCATTGAACCAAATCCTGAATAGATTTGACAATCTCATTTCCAGAAGACAACTAATCAGAAATAGAGTAGTCAGTTTGCATGGAAATTTGAGTTATCATCTCAAATGAAGCTTCTTTTACTGAAGTCAACCTGCATTTTTTATCATACAATTTTTCATAAAAATTATAAGATTTAACCCAATAATTAATTGTTACAGAAAACATAAAAATGGTTAGAAAAATAAAATTGATATTAAAGACTTCATATATAAGTTAGATTTAAAGTCAACAACTTACCTGGATTTAAAGCCAACAACTTGTGGAAGATCAACAGTAATCCAAATCTTGCACAAAGAATACTTGGCTGTAATGATTTATTTTATTTTCTTGGTAAAATTTTAATATATAAAAATATTAAAACAAAATAGCACATTACTTATAAAATTATGTACCATGGTATTTGTGAGCTTTTATGAGTTGCATGACAACTATAATAAGTTGACCTAGTGAGTTATTCAAGTGTGATAAAATTTGATCTACAAATTCCCCCAAACCACAAAAGTGGCGGATATTGTATTCCTCCTAAATGCAATATTAAAGATATAAAATCATCACACAATTTAACATCATAAATAAATTATTCAAGTCGATATTGAAGCTTACTCATGATCTTCAAGTTCGACGTTCATGAAGATACTAATCTTGTTATCAATTTTGTGTTCTTGAACATCGCTACCTGACAATCTCTTCTATAACATCTCAGGATTATTAGTAAATATGATGAATAAAAAAAATAAGTAATCACTAAATAGTTCATTCTTGCCGACATTGGATTCACCAAGTTGCATATAAGGACGCAAATCAAATACATTCATGCAAAAATTTGGATCATGTGTTTCAACGATAATTATCCTTTGGGTGAAAGTTAGTCTCAATTCATGTTTGTTGGGTTTCAAAAAAATGAATTAGGTCCCACTACAAAATTCTTCATGAAAGACAATCCTAATTCCTTTATCTTCGATTTGAATAAACAAATTACAAAATTTTTAATTGTCGCTTCAATGCGACCACCTTGTAAAGAAAAAAATATTGGTAACTATATACATATATAAAAAGGAATATGATAGAGTACATATTTAGGAAAAAAATAATATGACAGATATTAAATACATTTTCATCTTGTAGGACCATTTCAAAGGAATATGTATTGCTAGGATTTGCACGATTTGAAACATGCCACATTCGAACCACACAAATGAAGTCAATATTTTCAGCCATAATTCCTGGATACATTTAAAATAATAACAAACAATTAAATAAAATAAAAAATAAGCATCAATTATTGGGTTACATAAACAATATATTAAATAAAATCTTAGTTTGATTAATGTCACAAATGAAGTCAATCTTTTCATCCATAATTCCTGGATACATTCAAAATAAATAACAAATAATTAAATAAATAAAAAATAAGCATCAATTATTGGGTTACAAAAACAAATGATTAAATAATATAAAAAATATTTATTGGGTTACAAAAATAATATTAAATAAAAAAAAATATGCATCAATTGGCTAGAGAATTTTATAGTAGTATATAGAGGATGCAAAATCAATATTTCCTACGAAACTTCTATGCACTAAAGTGGAGTGCATATCTCATCTAATTTGATCAAAATGCACATATAGATTCTCAAAGTTGAAAAGACAACCCTGTGACGAGAATACAACTATATGGGGTTGTTTGGTTGGAAAATAAAATTTGAATTATGGTCTTATTTTCCATATTTGAACTAAACATCCATTTGTTTTTGTATTTGGTGACCCCCACAACATTAAATGTCCAAAGAATAAAAAAATTGAGATTATCTAATTATTTCTCCCCCATGGATTAAGGTTATTCTCATTTGACTAAGGGAAATATACTAAGTGATGGATTAAAAAAAATTAATCCATCTACCGTGCATTTGAACCAAACGGGGCCCATATATATATGTATATATATATAT
>LTAE01014852.1:0-10982 GCA_001647135.1 Pontederia paniculata | reverse complement strand
CGTTAGTGAGTATGTTCCTAGGACCCCACAAGAGTGTCGGTGTGTTCCCAAATGAGATGCGATGTCCACTCATTAGAAATAATGAGTGTGCTCTCGGGGATGCGATGTCCACATGTTAATGTTAGTGAGTATGCTCCTAGGACCCCACAAGAGGGTCGACCTAGCTAGCCATTATGATGAGGACTGATGTTACCCGAGACTTCGTGCAAAGATAATAATTGGCCTTATGATCAAGATGTTTAAAGTAAGATGATGTGAGTCAAAGAGAACTCAAATAGATCATATGGTTAATATGGAAAGATGTAAATGTACAAGGATGATGATCATGAATATAAAATGCTTAGTATCATTTATGTTTCCTATATGCAATGTTCAATACTATGCTTACGTCATGCAAATGTCATATGCTTATGTTACCTAAAATGGTTTATGTTCCAAGTTTATACTTATGATCATGATGATATGTTATGACATATATATGTTGCATGATAGATGCCGACCTTTACATACTCTAATCGGAAGGTTTCCACCTCCTCTGTTTCTGGATCCATGCAGACGATGATGCATGAGGGACTTGGCGGTGGTGTGCTCATGGCGGCTTGATTTACACATGATCATGTCTAGGTCGTGTAGGCCTTTAAATCATTAGTGTTGTGTCTAATGAACTTATTATCTATACTTTATGTCTCGAACGAATGAGTCTAAGACTCATGTTATGGGCCTTATGTTTGGTCATGGATTTATGCCCATATGTGGCAAAACGATGATGAATTTATATATGTCTCCGCTGCCTTGAATTATTATTATCATAATATTATGTTTATGTCTTCCGCTGCAATGTCTTTCAATTGTTATCATGCCCTATAATGTATGTTTCAAAGTCCATGTAGCGTCGTCGTAAAGCCTTCGCGGGCCAAGCCCACGGAGTGCATTTTGGGGGCTTTATAGATTTATTATCGTCATAAACTTCGATTCCTGTAATGGGAATTTGCTTCTTGGGTGCATAGTATTCAAAATTTGAAATCCGCGGAGGTGGATTAAGACATTCCCCTATTTAATCGGACATCAAATGGAAAATGTGGTCATCAATTTCCAATTGAGTTCTTTACTAAATAAAATGAATTATTGTGCATATAAATTGACAATTAAACATATTTGCAATTAAATCCATAAACTTCGATGGGCGATTTTGGAAATCATGCATTCAATATTAAAATGGATGGAAAGCTTGTAAAACATATTCAAAATCGCATAGAATATGATTCAAAGTGAGGGGCTGTGATAGGGTAGGTTGTAAATCACTTGCCAAGCTATCTCAAGCTTGAATATTTTGCATCGAATAAAGACAGTAATTTCAACTATTATCACACTAGAAGCAAAATTCTATTTGCACATATCCTAAATTATGTAACACTCAAGCATTATTTAAGTGAAATCTTAATAATTTCTCTTTTGATCTGAGCGAACTATGTATATTCAAAGGTGATCTTTACTGCTTATCACAACCATCTCTTTTCAATCGACGAATAAATCAAGACACTTCTTAAAAAAAAGGGTAAGTCCTGAATGGAATCTTTTTCTAGTCTGATCTCTTTGTTTCTTTTCTTGTTCTGTTTTTTATGATGTTTGGGAAAACTAGATCGTTGGTGTTTTGGGCTTTGGCATTGGGCGTCACACTGATATTTCTCTTGGTCATGATGTGGAGGATTGGTAATACCTTAAGAACTTGCATGACTTTATGACGTATTAGATTTCGTTTATTCACACCTAATAATTGTACAAGTCTTGAATAGGATAACGATTCAAGAAATTCCTTTTCTATCTCGGAAATTATCTTTTAGAAGAAGTACATCTTGAAATAATGGTATTTTCATAATTTACAAATTAAAAGATCAGATATGTTTAATACTATATGTTCGAGGATATATACAAGCATAATTCCTTAGTTTACTAATTATTCAAATGCCAAGCGTGCTAATTGCTGAGCGTGGATAAAGTATAGTTAAGACAATTTTTGCATACGAGTGCATAAATAAGATTGAGCTATATATATTAATAGCACAGAGTGAGAACAACGCACGGAGGGAGAGCAAAAAAATGTCTAATAAAAAAAAATATTATAGAATTTCGCAAATTATAATTTTCTAATTATTTTTTTCTCTCTCTCTAATTTTTATAGTGTTTTAGACGTTTAATCAATCATATTCGATTCCCAAGCAGCTAACCATGTTAAACTTGACCACGAAAATGAGGGAAATTCATTATACAGTTATGCTCTTATGTATATATATATATATATAGTGTAAAAAGATTCTTAGTCGAGTTATTATTTGATTTTATTTACTTAGTGAAATAAATTATAAATGAGATCAAGAAGTGTTATTTATTTAGTGATTTGAACTATTTGATATTTATCATGATTTAGATAGCCTTATTCAAAATTCGAAAATCATATGTATGTAATTTTAAATTGATTTTGATCTTAGAACATCAATTCAATCATAATGATTTATTATTATATCGAATTTCTTTTTATCCATTTGATTCATGTGGACTCAAGTACGATTTAGAAGTGTTATAGCCTATCCATATCATGATCTTAAATTTATCGAAATGGACATATAACAAATACGCTAATGAAGATAAAATATAAAAATTGAGGGATGGCCATGCTATGACCGACATATGGCTGTATTGTTTTCATGACATACCCTATAAAGTGAAGAGTTCTTCCACTAAAAAGAAATGAAAGAAGTTGAATAAACAACTTCCATGTTTACCGATCTATCGACTTCAAAGATGATTATCGATTTATCGATTTTAATGATGTTTACCGAGTTATTATTTCTCAATAATGATTATCGAATCACCTACTCATAATTATGACCAAGGATTTACTAATCCCAAAATATCAATCAACGAGTTATCAAATGATGTCATCTTACTCTACCGAATTACTGATATGTGTATTGAATTTCCATTGATCAATCAAGCAATTGAGTGAAGTTAAATTACTGATTCTTATCACATAATGATGATGTTATGAAATTTTATTGAATTAATAAATAAGATTTATGATATTCCACATTTGATTCCTCATATTTACCAAAGTGATGCTTTTATTATATTAAATCATTATTTCATATCTCAAGATAAGTGATATACTTTCATTATTATGTTATTCACACAAGCTTCTCAAAAGGTGACGGGAGAGGATCTCTCCTGCATTGATCCCTGCAGGCCTTTGATTTTTTGTAAGGCAGATCGATGGCGTGTGCGGCGATGATGCTCTGGTTGTTACTCCACATGGCTAGGGGTTCATTTACATTTCTTATGTCATATGTTGCGGTGAACTTTGAGTTGTAATAAGCACCAACTTGGATTCTATTTGGAGTCTATATTTGGGACTACGTTTGTTTATGACTATGGTGATTTTACAGCTTCCACATCTATCAAGTTATGCACATTTTTATTATTATTATATTCTCTTCTGCTGATTTGTCACCCTTCTTGACTAGTCTTGGTCAATGAGTTGGTCAAGTATTGTACCGTCGTAGCGTCTACGAGAGGAGGCTTCACCACGTAGCGATGACCAAATTTTGGGGTATTACATATTTTGACCCTACTGTCACCTCCTATATATATGTTGCACTAGGAAGAGACTGACATATCTACTTGCTTCTTAATTCATTTGTCATCATGTGCATACAAAGTCTACTCTGTCCTCTACTTGTATATTGCTTCCCCAACTTGCAGAAAAAAATAAGATAAGAAAAGAAGCAGAAATCAACTTGCATCTCTACATCAATTAATCAGTAACACTATTTCCTTCAAGAGAATAGAAAGCCTTGACTTGCTTAACAATCATGATATTATCCTTGAAATAAAATGGAAAAATGTAAAAAAAGCACAGAAGAGGTGCTGGGGAGCAGCTAATTAATTAGATGTCAGATTAATTCATTCAAGTAGCTTGTAGTGAACTCCTGGTTCTTTGTGCTCCAACCATCTTTCTCATGATTTCCAGCATCTCATGTGCTTGTTCTCGTTGCCACTCGTATACACTTTATACATTGGTAGCTGCAGCACGGTTTTACATTAATATTATTGATGCATATATCGAACTTTCAGAGTCCTTGATGGATGGAGTACTTAAATAATGTTTTCTGGTGGCTTGGTTGAACAGTGCGCTGCATGCATGCAAAACTATTGTTTGCTTGGACGAAAATAGAAGAGGCATATATCGACTATTGTCATTTGCAAAAACAAACCAACAAACAAGTAGAAGTGATGAGCATCATAGTATTATGGACAAAAAAAAATCTGAATATTCAAATCTAATTTGTATTTAAACTATAGCCGGTTAGGATATCAATATTATGGATTTTTAATCAAATCTGATGAACATCACAGTATTTTTTTTTCAAAAAAAGCATCACAGTATTATAGATTATTTCCTTTATGTCCTCTTTGTGCGCAGGAGAATTTGGAAGCTCATGAGAAAGCCAAATAACATATCTAGAGATACCGGACAATCGAGGAAGCTTATATGAACTAGTAGAGGTGGAGGATGAGGAGGAGGACGGCGTGGAGTTTGGAGACAAACTTTATGTGTATAAACAAACTAACGATAAAAAAAATTATGTAATGAATTATTTGTGATTCCTATGTGTTTGATTATATTGTCATTGCGTAATGTGAAATATCTATGATTCCTATATGTGTGATTATATTATGTAAAATATTTATTTTGGGGATGTAATTTTAAAATTATATATTTTTATATTTTTTTTCTTTGGGACCGCCGCAATTGAGGGGGGCACAGACCCACTCAATTGGGGTGGTCTGCTCAGACCGCCCCAACTAGGGCGGTCTCAGATCCCCTCAATTATGGCAGTCTCGGCAAACCACCCCAAACGTCTTTGCAACCGCGTTTTTTCTGAACGTCTAATTCCGCCCCTTGACCGTCCCAAATTATCAATTTGAGGCGATCTAATCATATTTGAGAGGGTCTAGACCGCCTCAAAATTAATTTTTTTTGTAGTGAAAAAAGTAATAACTCTGAGCTTTGACACCATTAATATAATGCCCCGATAAATGACCCTTCTCATGTGGCAGAATTCACCTTTGGAAACGTTACTCAGTTCTATACTTTGCCCATATTGTTGACCATGACCAGTCTAATACTATGTCACATTAGTTGAAAAGAAGAAGCTAATACAAACTAAAAGATAATTACATTGAATGAGGATGGTCTACATGATACAATAGACAATTATCTCCTAGTTCACTAAGTAATAATATTATTTTCTTACTACAACTAAAATGCATAAAGGTAAGCTACCCATGAAGGTCCTTAAGTCATGTACAAATCAGTTGCTCGAGCATTGTCGCTGCACACCATCAACTCACATATCACTAGCCTGCACCTGCAAGAACCAAATGTAGGGGAGGCAGTTCACCCATGAGCTATGAAGCTCATATGTGTGATAAACATAAAAATAACAATGAAAATTAGTGTCATGTTAGAACAATAAAAGTAATTGAAATGATGATCATAATAACATTATATGACAACAATTCTGTATAATTCAATAGTACAATAAGGGTCATAGTAACAAATAGATATCAATGATCAATATCATTACTTTTATTAAATGACACACTATATGTAGCTTAATAAGACTCGATATTATTTGTTAACTCATTATGATTCAATGGTTCAAATGAGCCTTTATAGTTCGACGCAATTCAATAGCTCAATGTGTTTTGATGACATGAAATAACTCAAGGCTCAATGAGATTCGATGGTTCAATTGATTCATTAACTCCATATGATACAATATTGTTGTAACACCCAAAATTTTAAATAAATAATAAAAAGTGATAATTAAAAGATAAGATAAAGTAGGATTATGGTTAGGATTAGAAAAAGGATAAGAGTCGAAGTTAAATTATTATATTAATATTTCTCTAGCCAATCTAATACTCCTAGACCTATCCAAAGTAGTTTCTAAAGAACTGCTAGTCACAATATGATTAGCCCTAAAGAAGTCCTAATCTAAGGAGGGTTTGCCTTCCCTATAAATAAGACCCAACCCCTATCTTTCTCCCCATATTTTTCCCTCCTCTTTCTCCCTTTTGCTTTCTCTCCTTCTCTCCTCACAATAAGGCCAACACATACCGTGTCCAACTCGGATGCCGCTCATGTTGCATCAAAAAATGAAGTTGAATAAGAGTGAGAAGGGCAAAATGGAGAGTGTTCCAAAGGGACATGGACCGTGTTACACCAAGATAACGAGAAGACATGATGCCAGAGAAAAATGGATTGTCTCCGGATAGGACACAGACCACATCAAGCTTCCTAATAAAGTTTAATTAGGATTTCAAACCTGATGACATTTAAACTTATCCTGAGCACTAAAACACCCCTATATAAACCCAATGCCACAAACTATTGCTCCCTCAAATCATTATTTCTCCCCTTAGCTAGCACAAGCTTTTGTTATCTCTTTCTCTTCCTTGGTGATAGAGGATCTGCTAAAGGAAGACAAACTTAGAGAATAGGAATCAACATGAAATCAAAGTATGTGATTAAGGAGGATAAACCTTAGGGTATTCTATATGTGTATGGTGCATGAATAGGAAATAGACATCGAACCACATCCTCTATGACATAGTACATGTTCGACATATAAATAGCCACATCTCTGCGCCGTGGGACATGTTCTGCAAACAAAACCAGGGCCCTAGGAAATGACCTATGTCACCCATGACGCGGACCGTGTTCTGCGAACAAAACTAGGGCCCAAGGAAACGACCCGTGTCACCCATGATGCAGATCGTGTTCCTTGGTCGACAATGACATGGATCGTCTCCTTATAAGACATGGGTTGTGTGATTGGGTAGTATCTGACAAACACGGGCTATGTCGCCTTGATATGGGTTATGCTTTGACTAATGAGGAAGCGATCGCGTCACTGACGCGGACCGAATTCGTCGAAATGATAACGTTAATCACACGGCATGGGTCATGTCTTCCTAATTCAGGCCATGTCCTAATGAGGTTCACCGAGAACGATGAACACTCAGAGGCCGTGTTCTGACAGTTAGCCACCCAAAATCCTTATTGATTTTGTTCCATTGAATTGATTTTATTACATGAGTTAATGAAGGTTGTATGGGTCATAACCTAGAGTCGTATAGGGCTAAAAATAAATATTTCATATGATTGAATTAGACATGAAAATTTTCGTTGGGTCACTATAATTGTTCCAATTCATTCGATGATTTTGGGTTCCTTCAGGGACTAGAATTGCAATTTCTTCGGGGACTAAGGGTTTCTTCGGAGACCAATTTTTATTGGGTTAGAGAGGGACCATGGCCTAGCTAGCGTTAATGGCATCGGGATCCAGACAACGACCTTCATGATTTATAAAGGCTCACTAATGATTGTATTATTTAAATAATGAAAGACAAGTTAAATAAAGAAGAATAATGTGGTCCAGAGTAAGATGTTCACTAGGCTTGAACCTATTGATGAAAGATTATGGACATCATGGTGAGGGATGCAATTGAGGTTCTTGCTAGTGACGGGCCAAAGGTAATGATCGAACCAAAGAATATTATGTTATTGAAATAATGACAAGGAAAAAAGGTAAAAATAAGTAGAGGAACTTCTTGATTAAGGAAATTGTCTTTCTTATCGTATCTTCATATATTGTTTACCCTATTGCATTATTACCTGTTATATATTGGGCTTCATAGTTCATGGAAGAATTTTTCCCCTGGTTTTGATCTTGTAGGAGGACATGATAATGAGTAGATGATGGCACAAGCGATGCAGACGGTCGTGATGTGATGGCCGCACATGATCAGATTTATATTGAGTCAAGTTTTTTTATTAGTTTTGCTTTTCTTCATCAAACAATGTAAAATGATATTTGATGTTACTTTTTAAAAGTAATGACTTTCACATTTTTATTATATTTTATGCAAAAGTAAAGTCAAAGATGTAAGTTGGTAGCATCCCCGGAGGACATTCTGCCAGGTGGAAAGGGTGTGCTTCTCAAGGTGTTATAATTTTTGCTTTGGAAATAATGTTTTAACCAATGGAAGTTGTCTTTTCTACTTCTTTAATATCTTATTACATTAGGAGGAGCTTTTCACTTTTATAGGTTGCGTCATGCAAACAATACAACCTGATGCCAATGATCAGTGGGGGATCAAGTTACAACAAGTGCACAAATCACACATTTAGGGGAAGTTCTTATCAATGAATAATAACAATGAACAGTGGTCCATTAGGTATATCATGAAAACCATTGGTTTTTGTCTTTTATCTTATAACTTAGTTGATATCTTTGAGTTCGATAGACTAATGGTCATAAAGAATTGGTAACATAGTAAACATTTGATAGGAACATTGAGTGGCTCCGATTTCATGTAGGAAAAATCATAAGTTTGATAATAAATTTAAGTATCAATATAGAATGTGTCCTAAGGCATAACAGAACATTTTTTTAATTAGTAAACAATTATGTTATCTATGAAAATGACATTCAAGTCATCTACACTTCATTCTAATCATAACAGGATGAGTAATATATTTTGAATATAGATAATTGAATAATATAATTAAATTAGAAATTATATCATTAATCTTAATTTAACAATTAATCGTATTAGAAACTAGTATGATCAGATTTATTGGTTATGTGTATTCTCATCATTTTATTAGTACTAATTAAATAAGCAAATAAATAACAATATAACAATACTATATTTATAAAAATAAATAATAACAATTGGCACTATGGTTCGGACCATAGCGCCTAAAGGTCCCGATGCTCTAGATGATAGTGCTACAACCTTTGAAGCCATGGGACTTTTACGACCATTTTTTATTGTTTTTTAATATATAAAAATAAACTTATGAGACGACCATGTCTCAATCTTTGATATCATAGTAAGGCAATGCTAGTTTGGTTCACAACATGACAGTGAAAATAAAGCATTTCTTAAATTCAAGTAATGGAGGTGTTTGTGTAGTTTGGTTCACAATAGGAGATGCTGAACATATTGAAGGTATGATGGTGCACAAATCAAATTCACTTAAGGAAATAAGCTATGAAAGCAATTAAAATAAAGAAATCTAATAAACGTTAACTAGCAATGATAGTGCACAATTTCCATCTCACAACAAGGAAAATATATTCAAAAAGTAATAAAGGATTTTATTTATGCCAAATAATGATAAGAATATGGATCAAACATAAATATCATAGCGTAAAATAAATAAGATTTTAACGAGATTAAACAATAAGTCTGATAAAAAAAATATCATGATAGGCTTTGATGGATTGGATTTGAATTTGTTAGAAATAACCTTGATTTGGCAAGTTATGTTGGAAATAATCCAGATTTGACAAGTTATGTTGGAAATAATCTTGATTTGGCAAGTCTATTCTCAGCAAGGAACTCAGCAAATAATGAAATAAATCAAATGCCAGTTTTGAATTTAAATTTATAGAGATTTCCTTTGATAGCAAATTAATTGGGTTTCATTTATTAGCACGAAGTTATGTATTTAAAACTTCTTTTGCTTCATTAATTAAAGAACTGGGAATTCCATCTCCTCCTATGTTTTTACCTTCATAGTCTTTTTTCCTTTAAAACATTCATCTGGTATCAGAGCTTCAGGAAAAACTGAAGAGTCTTAGCGTCGGCGCGCGAAAGAGCTGCAGGTGTTCCTGAGAGAGATCGTGGACGTGAAGGTTGTCGATTGAGGCGGCAGGTGCAACGGGAAAGTGAAAGAAGAGACACATGGCGAACCAGGTGCAACCATGTCCTGCTACAACATATTCATGGCGGAATCCGACGTAGGACAATAGGAAGGAGGAGGAGAGCAATTTGTCGAGTACGCCCAATGACGTTATAGAAGAAGTAGCAGTGCAAAGAAAAATATTTCTTTGTGACCATGGCTATGTTGAGACGGTGTGCTTGCTGTTGAATCTAGGATCCCGATAGTGTTTTGATGATCACAAATCTGTAAGGGAACTTAGTTAGAACTGATGAACTTGGTGAGCTGATTTCTGAAATAGGATATTCAAGTTCAAAATATGGAAGGTCGACCAAAGCTAAAGGAACGGACGACCTATGTACACAAGATACATATTAGAGGAACTCTATGTGCGACCAATATTGGAGGAAAATGCATGTGCAGAGGAGACAAAGGTTGAACGACCGACCATAGAGATAAAGAGGATGACCGAAGAGAAGGGCTTAACAAGAGAGGTCGCTCGATGATGAGTAGTGGGAAACCGAAGGTATCACCCTTATAACCAAAGGATGGAGAACAGGCGGTCCAAGGAGAAGTGGACGTCCAGTGAAGACTTAATCGAAGAAGGGTCTTGGCTAAGCAGAGGAGAGGTCGTCCGAAGTTGAAGAGCAACGATCGAAGATCTGAGGATGAAGGCAATGGACGTCCAAAGTGCTCAAGGTGGAGACAATGGACGACCAGGATATTTCCAAGGCTGGAGTGGACGTCAGGAGGCTGAGGTGTAATCAACGGACGCCCAACGTAGTTGAAGACGGTGGACAAGTCAAGCAGGTCGGCCATAGGAGGTGGCGGACGACCTGGAAGCTTGACGAGTGTCTTCAAACTCCAGGAGGCTGAGGTGTAATCAGCGGACGACCAACGCAGTTGAATACAGTGGACAAGTCAAGATCGATAGGCCACAGGTGGTGACGAACGACGGAAGGAGCTTGACAGAAGGCTTCACTCGAGAGTGGACGTCTAGGAAGCTGAAGAGGAATCAGCGGGCATCTAGAGATGAGTGGTAGATGAAGGAGGTCAAGATCGGTCAACCGAAGATGAAGCGTGGGCGATCGAAGGAGCTTGACCGCACTCTTTAACTAGAGAGTGGGCATTCAGGAGGCTGAAGAGGAATCAACGGGCGACCAGAGATCAGTTGAAGAGAGGT
>LTAE01014850.1:0-10985 GCA_001647135.1 Pontederia paniculata | reverse complement strand
ATTAGGCAAGTCCAGAAATCTCGGAGTCTTAGAGTTAACTCCGCAAAATCCCCCTCCTTCGGCTGCATCAATAGAAAATGGAAAGAATTTCAAATTTCAAATATTCAAGCAATTATATATGAAGAACCTTCTTAAATTAGCTTATATTCCCAAGAATCAATAATGATGATACCGATCATTCAGAAAGTGGAAAATGGAAACAAATCGGTATATATTGTTTGCAAAAGAGGTTATTGGGGTAAGCTTTTTGGGAACGGGGTCAACCTAAATAAGTGTACCTTTTTCTGTCATCACCTTCCATCAATTATAGCTCTATATAGAGACATCAAATTTCATTGATCCCAAATCTTCTTGACAATAAACTTTCATCTTGTTTACTTTTTTTTTTTTTGCGTCTATATTCTTACAAGTTATCTTTAGAAAATCTTATAATAGTCTCAATCTTATCTTTTTTTTTGTCAATCTTGAATTTATTTCTATCAACCTGACAATATGTCACACTTTTAGCGATAACTTTTCTAAACTCACATCAAAGTGATTTGTTTTTCACAAAATCGAAACTTCAATATATTTCTATACATATATCCTACATCTATTAAGACAGGTGAGACATGTACTATGCCTTTACAAAAGTAATTACATAAAGTATATTCTTTTATCAACATGATATTAATTTGGTTTCCAATCATATCATTGTCGATACTTCTTTGATTCTTTTTTTAATTTTGAATTCTATCACAAGTAAATTCTTAGATCTACAAATCCATACCATTTATATATTTTTTAGTATAACTATCCCAAAAGTTTAGTTGAAATAAGAACTACGAATTTGAAAAAGAAAATCCACCCTTCAACCTAGTTAAGTCAAACAAATCGTCCATGATGTATAACAATATGATAATTCAATAAAATAACTATGGGTCATATCAAAAAAAATTATATATGCATTGGTATAACAAAAAGGAAGTTAACTATTTGGATCGAGTTAATCATGATATTTTTTTCATCACAATAATAACATTAAGTATAGTCATATCAACATGATTGAGGTCATCTACATATGAAATCATGAATCTACGTCTTGAATGAAAACTTGACAGAACTATAAAATTAATTAAACCAAATAAGACTCCTTATATAAGGTTTAATCCTTTGATTTTCATCCCATCTAATTAACATATTTGAAGTGAGATTAAATCTTCACATCCCTATGCACCTAAACTTCTCACATCCTCTAGCGTCCTTCACCTATGTTTCCCTATAGCCGACAAGCTTGCTCATAGTCCTCTTTCTACTGCTGCAGTCAACTCAAAAAAGGCATATGAGGAGGATGGTCGTGAGGGGGTGGGAGGATGTGAAGGGAAACACAAAAGTTAAGTTTAAAATTTTTTTACTATTATTTATAACCTCCTTAGTAATCAATCGCTCACATACAAAATTGATATTAATATACATCATACAGGTTATGAAAGATCTTACATGTACTTTACAGTGGACGGTGTGACGATTGCTCGAGCTTTGCAAATGGACCGTTGATACTACGCTAGTCTAGGATGTAAAGAGAGTCCTAACTTTAAGCTTTGATATCAGAAATGTAACACCCCAAAAAGCTATCCACGCCATGTGGCAAAGATCACTTTTGAGGGATTACGCGATACATTGCCTTGACTAAGACTCTTTGGTCAATAAAAATGACATGTCAGCATAACCAATAAAATACAATATAGAGAGAGGAAAGGTCTCAATGATTTTATAAGAAAATGTCTAAAGGTTTATTTGACTGCATAAAATATCTCATAATCGAAAGTCTAAAGATTCAACGAAAAATACATGTCTCATGATCTTTTATTACAAAAGGTAAACATGTAAATAAAAGAGGTCCTTAAGCCATGTGCAAGCTAGTAGCCGAGCATCATCGTCGCACACCATCACACCATCTATCACTGACCTGCAGTTGCAGAATCAAATGCAGGGGAGACAATTCTCCTGTGAGCTATGAAGCCCAGATGTGTGATAAACAATATAAACAATGGAAATAAAATTCATGTTAGAACAATGAAGTATTTTAGAAGGCTGTAATAATAACACTTGATGACCAATAATTTCATATAATTCAACAATACAATAAGACATAATGACAAATAGGTATCAATAATTGATACCAATAATATCTATTAACAAATGGGATAAATGTTCGGCGTCAATGGCATATAGTGACAATGAATATAAATGATCGATATCAATGCTTTTGTTTATTATCAAGATAGAGAGAGAGAGAGAGAGAGAGAGAGAGAGAGAGAGTCTAATGCTCAATCTAGTTTGATAGCTCGATGTGATTGGGTAACCTAGTATTGATTCAATATCTTAATATGTTTGATACTCTTCAATAGTTCAATATGACTCATTAGCTCAATGTGACTCAATAGTCCAATGTGATTCGGTATCGTTGCTTTGAGAACATTTTATATATATCAATGGAAGTTGCTTTTCAACTTCTTAGTAACTTTATTCATTAGAAAGAGCTCTTCACTTTTATTGGGTAGGTCATGCAAACAATACAACCCAATGCCAATGGTTGGTGGAGGATCAAGCCACGATAAGTGCCCTCTTTAAGGAAGAAAAGTCACACGTCTTCAGTGAAGTCCTTATCAATGAACAATAATAATGAACGATGGCACATTGGGTATACCATGACACCCCTTAGTTTTGGGCTTTTTATCTTATAAATTATATATTATCTTTATGTTTGATGGATTGAAGATTTCAATGAATTAGTAATCCAATAAAATTTTAATAGGTATTGAGTGACTCTAATTCTATGTAGGAAAATTATAATAGAAATTATAAAAATCCTTCATACATCTACTAATTGATGCAAACATATGGAATAATATTATAAGATGACATTCATATCATTTAGGTCTAATTACCATTCGGATCATTATAAGAATGATAATATAATTAGAATACAAATAGTAATACTAAACTACATTAATATTTACTTATCTTTAAATTCAACGTGATGATCTCATAGATTTGAATCATCTTAGTTTGAAAGAGGACTCATCAAATAAATTATTAAATAAAACATAACTATATTATATCGAAATTAATAAAAAATATATGTAAAAAACAACTTACTCTTTCGGGCAAAAAAATAGTGCCTCATTATCTTAAAGTTATGGTCTTGAACCATAGCCTTTCACTGTATCATTATGGTCCAAGACCATGGTAGCATCTATTATATATCTATATGTATGTATATATTTATATATAATACAATATAATAATGATATCGTATGATTCACATTGTGACAATACTATGCATTCAAACTGGAACAACAACTTCTATTACATATCTTTTATATATATAATATAACATAATGATGATGTTGTCTCATTCACACTGTGACCATACTTTGAATCAATTAAAATAAAATTAGCACATAGGGTTCAACTAACAATAATCTGCGATATGAAATAAAAATGTGATGATGCACCATTCACAATCATTACCAATAAATTTAATAATGCAAAACTAGATTGCAACAGGAAAAATAAATAACATGGTCAGGATATAATGCATGAACAAATCAAGTTAATGAGAGTGCTATAGTCAGATTAAACAAGACAAAAGTATTAACTCGATAAATCATATCATTATCGAAGTAGTCTGAAAAAAGAGTTAGAGGATTTGTGGCTCCCAACTGATGGCCTTCTACTCTATCATCGAGTCTATACATAGGTGCATGTGTTCACCATCGGAGTCACACCCTATCGCGCCCTTGTGATAACGCCTGGACCCGGAGTTCTCGCCAGCAATATCACGCACATCACGCTGTCAACCAAATTGCTCAAGGCACATGCAATTTGGTTTCCGTTCGACAGCTTGACAATGAAACCGTTTGGAGTGTTACTCATGCGCATCATCCGTCTTTCGCCAGCTTGCATCCAACGTTCACTACGTCATACTCGCAAAGGATTCCTTCGCCGCTCATTGCACCTGACTTGCTAGAGATGACCATATTGGTCACGTAATAACATCTCCCACATGACCAATATGGTCACACACTTTCGCTACTCTCACTATCCATGTAGTGTGAATGTAAACTTAATACTCCCACCGTCCGTGTAGTATCATCTGGAGATGTTATTTCGAAGTTCACTTTCTCGTGAATCTTCACACATACTCAATTATTTTTTAGTCCCATCAAACCAACATGTTTGATGAATATACCAGCTGAAATTCCCTTTGTAAGAGAATCAGCCAACATATACTTGTAAGCATGTAAATTATTGTCACTTCTTTCTTTTTCACTATATCTTGAATATAATGATACTTTATCTCAATATGTTTACCTTTTGAACTATTAGCTCCACTATCAATCAATCTTATCATAGCCTGATTGTCATAGTACATCTGAATTGGTCATTTGATCAAATCGAGCCCTAGTTCTAAAAGGAAAGGTATGAATCAGACTCCATGAGTAGTTGTTGTACTGTAGGCAACGTACTCAACCTCTTGTGTGTGTGTCTAACCACACATCCTTGTTTCTTACTACCCTAAGAAATGACTGGTCCACCCAACATGAATAACTAACCTGATGTGAATTTTCGATCATCTATATCCTCATTGAAATATGCATCTGAGTAACCTACAGTCGGCGCTTCAAGTGTATCTGCTTGATATGTCAACCACAAATGTATAGTACTTTTTAGATATCAAAGTATCATTTTTATTGCCTCTCAATGGGCCTTTCCAGGATTACTTTGAAATCTACTTACTGGGCTTACAACAAAAGCCAAATCAGGTCACATATAGAGCATCACATACATCAAGCTATCCACCGCCTGTGCATAGGGAGTTCCTCTAAGGATTTTTGCCCTATATTGGGACACTGACTTTTACTAAGTCTATTCCCAATCACAAGAGGGGTAGGTGCTGAGCTATAATTCTGCATCTCAAACTTCTTCAGTATCTTATTTATATATTGTTCATGACTCAAGCTCAATGTCCTTGAGTTTACGTCCTGTATACTTTGAATCCAAATACATAGGATGCTTCTCCCATGTCTTTCATTTCAAATTCCTTGCTCAACTTAATTTTCACTTCATCGAGCATCGTGACATCATTACCAGCGAGCAAGATATCATCCACGTATAGTGCTAATATCACAAAACTGCTCCCACTATTCTTGATGTACACACAATGATCCAATTTGTTCGATTTGAACCCAAATTGGACTATCGTCCTATGGAACTTCAAATATCATTGACGAGATGATTGTTTTAAGCCATAAAGTGACTTTCTCAATTTATACACCTTGTTCTCCTAACCTGATGTTTTAAAACATTTAGGTTGCCGTATATATATATATATCTTCACTCAATTCTCCATTGAGGAAAGAAGTCTTGACATCCATTTGGAAAATTTCCAAATCCATATATGCAATTATTGCTAAGATCGTCCTAATCGATGCAAACTTAGCCACCGAAGAATAGGTTTCCTGAAAGTCTATACCGGCTTACTGAGTATAATTTTTGGCAATCAATCTTGCTTTGTGCTTTTCAAGTGTACCATCTTATCGGTACTTTCGCTTGAAAATTCATTTACACCCTATGGATTGCCTGCCTACCGGCAAGTCACATAGTGTCCATACTCCGTTCGATTAATTGAGTACATTTCATCTTTCATGGCGGTTGTCCATGATTCTGACTCAGATGAAGCCATCGCTTTGTTATACGTAATAAGATATGTACAATCCTTTGTATCAACATCGGCGGAGTAACACGAAGTCTCGCACTCGTACAAAACATAGTCATCCAAGTGTGCGGATGTCATCCGGGGCCTCTTGGTGCCGGTTATACTCGTGGAAATAATGGCTCCCTCCATATCCTCCAAAGGTATTTCTCTATCATGTATAACTCTATCTTCCATGCTTGGACTCCTGTCCAATCCGTCTTCTTCAAAGTCGTGACTATCGCTGATATTAGTCAGAGGCTCAATGTCCTCTTCACCATGCAATTCTTTCCTTTCATTCTCAAGAAAAGTTGCATCTCGACTCTCTATAAGACATTTTTTTCTTCGTGGAAGAACTTATACCCTTTGGATGTTTCACTATACCCGATAAACCTACACATGATCGTCATGAAGTTCAGCTCATCCCTAAGCTGACTTGGAACCAATACATGTGATCTACATCCCTATTTCCGGAGATGGTGTAACTTGGGTTTTCTACCATTCTAGATTTTGAATGGCGTTAATTCAACGAACTTGCGGGGAATTCTATTTTGTATGTAATTCGCGGTCAAGATTGCTTCCCCCCAAAATTTCTTGGGGAGACCGGAATGGGACAACATACATCTTATTGCATTCATCAGTGTATTATTCTTTCTTTCTACCACATCATTCTATTGTGGCGTATGGGGCATAATAGTTTAACTTATCCCTTCATGAATGCAGTAACTCACAAATTCCCGAGAGGTGTATTCCCCTCCTCTATCAATTCTCAAGCACTTAATTGGTCTACCCAATTTCTTTTCTACTTCTGTCTTATATCTCTTAAACATATCAAAGGCTTCGACTTTCCTTTCCAAGAGATAGACATAAGTAAATATTGAGTAATAATCAATAAATATGATGAAATATTTTTTACTTCTTTGTGTACTAACACTCATAGGACCACAAATATCAGAAGGAACTAACTCTAACAACTCATTTGACTTTATCCCCTTCGAAAATTCTTTCTGAGTCATTTTTCTGGTCAAACAATGCTCACAGGACAATTTTCTTGCACTTGTTATATTAGGTACCAAATTCATTTTGATTATTTGTTCCATCTTAAAATTTTCTGAGTGTCTTAATTTATCATTCCATATATCATAATCACATGCATAACACATAGAATACTCAAAAAAAAAATTTATTGATTCATTGGTGACATTCAAGATGAATAAGTCATGCTCAGGGACATACTTTCCCATAGTCATGACTTTATCATTCTTCCTTATAGTCACATAATCTTTATAGAAGTAGACTTCAAGTCCCTTTTTCAGAAGAGCGGGTACAGATATGAGGTTCCGTCGGATTTCTGATGTATAAAATACATTATGAACTACAATTATGTTATCCCCCAAATTCAGACCATATTTTCCAACACCTTTGACATCCAAATAGGTGTTGTTCCCCATATAGATTATTTATTCCCCTTTTTTAAGCTCTTTGAACTCAATCAAGTCATCCTTGGTCTTCGCAATATGGCGGGTCGCTCCAGAGTCGATCCACCATCCACCTATGTCTGTCATTGCAGCATTGCACTTGATGACCCCAGCAAATTCAGGCTTATTGGGTCCTTTCCTCTGCGAACCCCGATTCAGATTCTGTTGGTCCCTATTTTGGCCTGGCTTCTTCACTGTGGGACAATTGATCTTGAAATGGTCATACTTCCTGCAAGTGAAACAGGTTCCACGAGAAGGTTTCCCATTTGGCCCCTTGAATTGCTTCTTGTTAAGATCAAGACGCTTTTGGTGGTGCACCGCATGAGCTTCTTCTTCTGTTTCTTCGACTTCGAAGGTCTTCTTTCTGCTTCTAGTTATGTCCTGCTCTATGGCCAACTGTGATGGAAGATCTGTTACCGATTTAATTGTCCCATTAAGTCGCAAAGTTATGGCAATCATGTCTAATGAGGGAGGCAAGTTGTTGAGAACAACTGACACCTGCAACGAATCGAATAGCATAGTTCCTGTAGCGGCTAAGTTCTTAGTCATGACAATCATTTTATTAACATGATCTATGACATTATCACTCTCCTTTATTTTACAAGTGTTATATTTATGAAGGAGCAATTGTACATTTGATTCTTTCTTGGAATCATATTTCTCTTTGATAGCTGCACATAGATCATGTGCATTCTCATGAGTCTCGAAGACCGCGAAGATCCTAATGAGATCATCTTCCATATATATTAATATGAAAGATATGGTCCTCCTATCCTTAACCTTCCACTGCTCAAATACAGTCGTATGCTCATTTGTTGTATTTTCGGGCAATTCTTGAGCATCAGAGTCAATTACATATTCTAGATTGTCATACGTAAGTCCATATCATTACTTTGCGGCTCCACATTTCGTAGTTAGCATCATTTAGACGCTCCATCTTATCAGCTCAGAAGCAATGAGTTTGTGCATCATATTTGCTAATGATAGTTTTATAAATATCACAAAAAATATAATAATTAAAAATTTGACTTCAAAATATGAATTAAATTAGATAAACAAGTAAAATTACATAAATTATCTAAGCAAATAAAATTGCTAACGTTTTTTTAAACAAAAATAGGTAGTAATTCCTTTAAAATTATTTGTCTAAAGAAATAAAATAAACTGGTATTAAAATTACTTTCGAACAAAATTTTGAATTTTAAACGAAATTAAGTCAATGGCAGAAAATATTAATTTCCAAAATTAATCAAAATATCAATAGAATTTTAATTTTATAATATCCAAAAATAATTAGCTTAGACAAAATGATTTATTTAAGAATTATATATATATGATACGCAAATGTTTAATTCTTCAATAAAATTATTTAATCAAAGGTATTCAAAATAAATTAAGCGGAAAATAAAGTTATAATAAGAAATGCTTAAATTTTGTTGACGAAGCAGATTGATTATATCAAAACAAATTTGCAAATAAAATTCAAATGCGAGCTCGTTGTCTGATTGATTGCAATAGTATTTGAAATTTGAAATCAGTAATATCAGAAATTTACTAAATATAGTTAACCAATCAACAATAAATTCAAAATAATTATAATGATGACAAATTATTACTGGAAATAAATTGCAGAGTCAATGATAATATAAGGCAAGGACAAAAAAAATTATAATTCCTTTCTTTTATATAAATTAAAACCGTACTGCATATGACTAATTAACAATGAATGTTCAGTAACGGTAATTGCAGAGTAATTTCTGAGGTAGACTCTAATCATAAATAAATCAATTGATGACTAATAAGTTAATTTAGGCAAGAATTACTCATGATACGTTAATTTAGGCAAGAATATTAATTCACGGAAATAATGAGTGACTAAATTAAATCAGAACTAATTACTCATGATACGACAGCATAATTTTGGAATAATAACATATTAGTAAATAAGGAAATAGAGTGACAAATTAGCGGATCACTGAGAAAAATAGTTAAAGGCAGCATAATCAAATCTTAGAAGCGGTTACGTGTAGATCACAGATTAACAGGAAGTAATTCCAAAACGCGAAATATAATTATAAAATAACTAACTAAAAATAATAATCTTAAATTTAAGATGCTCATCAATCACGATGACACTACCTTGAACTAATCTGTTATAGAGTGATTTTGGGGATTAACAATCATAAATCATGAAAAAAAAATGTCACAAAGGAAAAATTCTTCGATCAACTTAAAGAGCCTTCGGTAAAAGAAAATCAAAAGGAAACGAGTGATCAAAAGGAAATATAGTTAAGATTAAATCGATGGTCAAGATTTAACAAGTGAACTAGCGATCAGATTAACCAACTTAAACTGAATCCACGGGCAAGATTTATTAGATGCTAGATGTGTGGTCAGGATTTAATGCTACAGTAGTTTTACTGTACATCTTCCTCAATAGAACTCGTACCTGTTCGACGATGAAATAGAGGAAGAAAACGAATTCAGAGATGGGGAGCGGTGAACAGCGGGCGGCGTCCTTTGCGGAAAGATAAGAATTCGGTGAAGGGGAAAAATGACGTCGGTTACGTGTAATTTGGTTTTCGTTCGACAGCTTGACAATTAAACTGTTGGAGTGTTACTCATGCGCATCATCTATCTTTCGCCAGCTTCCATCCAACGCTGACTTGGATTCCTTCCCCACTCATTGCCCACGATGGAGATGACCATATTGGTCACATACCAACAGTTATACTATCACATCAGATTTTTTTATGGATTGAATATTAGATCAATTTTTTTTGTAAATGTATTCATTTAATAAAAAATTATTCCGTTGTTTTGGATCCGTTTAACATACCTCGTTGATTTTTATTTTTATTTTTGGTTTCCTTCCTTCGTCCTCGTTTGAGGATAAAGAAAAGGAAGAAAAATGAGCTTAATAGTTTAATCTCGTTTGGTTATATTTTTTAATGGAGGGAACGTCCCCTCTATTTAATTTGAGTTAAATTAATGAGTTGTTATGATAGTTAATATTTTGATTTAAATTTTGAATGAGGAATTAAATCTCTTGATTGTTATCTTTCATGGATAATTATTATTTTAATTTAATTTTTTTGACATTATAATATTTAAAAGAATAGAGTAAAATAATAATTAAATAAAATAAACTAATAATGTAACTCCTCAAATCTTATCCCCAATTATCTCCAAATGTATTTCAGATTTTAAGCATGTTTGGCTAAGCCTATAAGTAAGTTAAAACTCCTTATAAATAAATTTTAAAAAATCTCTATATTTGATAACTAAAAAAATATACTTATAAGCGGTTAGATAACTACTTATAAGTTGAAAAAATAATAAGCAAGATCCCCTTGCTTACTTTTGAAGTTGTTGGCTTATTAATTTTAATCAGCTATATTACTCTTGTTAATATTATTATCATATAACTTTAAGGATATTTTAGTCAATATTCACTTTAACAAATATTGTAACTACTTATTGATATTATCAGCATTTTTATCCAAACATGTAACTAATTATATTTTAAAATAAGTATCAGCACTTAAAATATTTATCAACATTAGTGTTTATCAGGTGTTTTTTATTAGCTAAGCCAAACATATCCTTTATCTTTCCGAAAGTATATCTCCTCATATTTTATTTGTTCAAAAGATATTTTCTTAACTAGGAAGAAAAAAATCAGAATTTAAAATTTAAAATTTAAATTTAAATGTGAAACAAAATTCATATTTGCCCACAAAACCTGGACTCCTAAGTTATAAATA